>LBNU01029898.1:0-58904 GCA_014162995.1 Artemisia annua
TCGCTGTTAAGTTAACCGTAAACAAATTTAACCGCTGGTTAAGTAAACGCTATCTATTAACCGCTGACGAAAGTAACCGCTGCAGAAAGAAACCGCTGATAGAATAACCGCTGAAACAGTACAAAGTACAGCGTTATGTTCGCTGACCAGATGTACTAACCGTTGTACACAAACTGCTAAAATCCAAACTAACCGCTGAGAAGAACACCTTAACGAGGAGAAAAACGCTGCCAAGAAAAGGTTCCAAAACTACTCGTACACTTCACAAACGTTAGATCTAGCCCAACCAACTGATAAACTAGATGAATCTAACCCCTCTAATCCAAGAAGTACAAGAAAGAACACAAGAATCAGCATGAACAAGATCAAAACTAAGTAAAACCACCCTAAACTAATAGAAACCAAAAACAAACTATACACCACAAGTTCTACAATCCCTAGAATGTAACCATGGCTCTTGATACCAATTGTAGAATACTAGATAAGCACAAAACACGTATTGATCCTTGTGGTTTGGTTCGTTTACAAGCAAGAAAGAAAGAAAGAAATGTAGAGAGAGAAAGAGGATGAAGCCTTGAGAGAAAACCAAAAAAAAGAAAATAGATTATGAGAAGGCTTACCCTCTCCAAGGATGGAGAGGGTATTTATATGTACATGAGTTTTTGCCACTTGGGCTGCGGATCAGGCATACAGTGGGTAAAGACCCGTCCTTCTTCCGCGAATACTAACTACTTCTAATCTACGTTCTACTAACTATTATAAATACTACGAGCTAAATAATGCTTAATCGTATCTGGGGTGACCGAATCTTTCTTATGCAAAATCGTATTCCTAACAAACACATAACTCAATAGTAAGGAACTTCATGTGAGGAGTATTAACTTCTGAATTATGATGACCTGAACGGTATTATGTTGATAACATAATACATTAGTAAGGAGCTTCATGTGAGGAGTCTTATACTTCTTAATTGTGATGGCCTGAACGGTGTTATGATGTATCTTAAATATTAAAAACCCTAAGAATGATTACTTAAGAAACTTGAACTAAATAACTAAAAGCTTGACATACATCAACACCTATGATACCATCAGGATACGTGAGTAAGGCAGTCCAGTTTCCGAGTCACTTTTTACATCATTCAGATTTCCTTAAGCCCAGGTGAGTTTTCATAGCCTCACGCCTTTTTAACTTTTCACTCTAAATGCTTTACAAACCCTGGGAGGAGGATACATGCTTACTTTTCACTTAAAACCGAATACAAGTCTTTTTCTTTGGTTGTTGCACGAGTAAACTATCTGCCACCACTACATAACCAAATTCATGAATCTAATCGCTTGTGTTATTTACACAAGTGAACGCGAATATAACTGATAGATCTATTGAAGTTTGACAACTCCCGTTGGTACTACCTCTCTCTAGAGGGTATCAATAAGTATTATATTTGAACCTCCCGAAGGCTTAACTTTGGCAAGTTATCCTTCTCGTCCCCTCATGGTTGGTCTGCAGACCCCATGACCCGGACTGTTAACATGTGATTCATGAGCTTAGTGCAATATACCCCACTCTTGATAATTGTAGAATGCATTACAATTATCATAAACACTACATTTTCCTTGAAGGGTGTATCAACTGAACCCTGTGGAACTTGTATTTACTATCACTTAAACCNTTAACTTTGGCAAGTTATCCTTCTCGTCCCCTCATGGTTGGTCTGCAGACCCCATGACCCGGACTGTTAACATGTGATTCATGAGCTTAGTGCAATATACCCCACTCTTGATAATTGTAGAATGCATTACAATTATCATAAACACTACATTTTCCTTGAAGGGTGTATCAACTGAACCCTGTGGAACTTGTATTTACTATCACTTAAACCTATGACTCTCACTCAACACCTAATGTTGACTTTTTAAGCATGTATCATAGGTATATTACTATACGGAGCTATGGCAGGAGGAGGCACTGAACTTGGAGGACTTTCAAACCGGTTATCATTCAAACATAACTTTACACCTAGACTTTGGGACCTCATCAATAGTAAAAGTATATCTTTTACTGTAAAAACTCTGATATTTTAATGAATGATAACTCATTTTCTAAAAACGTCTCTTTTCGAGTCGTTTTCTATTACTGTAACTGTGATTCCATGAAGTAGTACCCCAACCCTAAATCCGCTGCGAACCGTGAAAATGGGGGTGTTACAGATTGGTACCAGAGCGTCAGTTGTAGAGAACAAGGTCAAAACCTAAACTACAACTACTTTTCCTAAGCCCGAGAAAGTCCTCCGTGCCCCTGCCGTCCTCCGGAACAATATGTGCTAAGCTTAGTATAGTAATTAACTACTTAACTACTAAATGATTTACAGTATTTCTACTATTATATAGTTATGTCTACTCCCAGCTGTTCTACTCCCGTCTTGTGACATTTCAAAAATTTTTATGTCATCAATCTTAATATTTTATTATTTAACTATTCTATTTTTTATAAATAATTAACTTTGTCGGAAGTTATCTGCGTACGTTCAATTAATTCAACCGCGACTAGACTATGTCCATTCTACACTTTTAATCTATCATGGGTTCCTTATAATCCTATTTTAAATGTCACTTTTCACTTTTTCCATTTTTACGTAAACCTTGCACCTTTTACGTTTTACGCGATTTAAATTACGTTTTATGGTTTTAACAACGTGAATCAACCCTAAACTATGAAAATTTTACATGTTTTATGCATTTTAACCTATTCTCATATTTACAAGTGAGTTTTATACTTGTCGTTTCATTTTTATAGTTTACGTCACTTTTATCAAGAACCGGTGTCACCAAACGCGTTTTCAACTCACGATTTCAGTTTTAACGATGTTTAAACCCTTCGATGAACTCACCACTCATCTAAAATACTTCAATAGGTTATGTTAATAGGTTTTAACATTTTTGAAGGTTTTGTATTTTTACGTCTCCTAATTTTACATTACGCGTCTTAAAAACTCTACGTTTTAAATTACCGGGATCAGAACTACACTTTATAACACACTTACACCCAAAATTAACCAACAAAACCCACTCACCTTACCCACCCACCCCATGGCCGGTTTTGGGGAGTCACCAAGGGCATGTGGCATGGTAGGCACTCTTGGTTCACCTTATGATAGCACATGTACATGCCTTGTCTCCCACTAGCACTTATAAACACATCTTTATCACTTTAGATAATTTTTACATGCAAACTCTCCCATTTCTTGTTTTCTCCACCATGAAAACGACCCTATTCAGCCCTAAAACACATATTTCATCAAAAATTATACTAATATCTTGATCATAGATTGAAGATCTTGAAGCTCTAGTCTTGTTCTTGGTTTATATTGATCATTCTTTGGGTAAAGTTGAAGATATCAAGGGTTATTTTCAAAGGGTTTTATTGGTGATTATTCTAAAGTTTTCAAGAGGTCAAGAGGCTGTGATTTTCATGGTTTTTCAAAGTATTTTGGTGGTCAAAGATTGGGTTGATTTAGGTAAAAGATTTGGGCAAAAGATTTGAAAGAAAGGGTGCAAGTGTTGTGGTAAAAATCTAGGTTTAGTGGTCCATTGATCTTGTTTTTCTTGTTCTTCTACTTTTCTAAGGAATCCAATCACTCTCATTTCATTTTCACTTCTGTAACTCTATTATTTCTTGATGTATTTGTATGTTATATAAATTATCTTGCTTGGTTAGACTTGGTACATAGGCTAGATCACTAAGAAATCACTAAAGGACTAGACATGCAACAATCATTTCTAATCAGGGGTAAAAACAGAATTAACTGAACTAATTAGTAAACTTTGTACCTAAACTAAAAATATGTAGTTGTAGCCCTATGTCTTGTGGTCATTTTGACGGGTATTTCATCGAATAACTCATTACGATGATTAAACTAGAAATATTTTCGTGAAACATGCCAGATTCTGAGTTGCCGATTTAAATGGTACAAATCTCAGTGATATGCTTATTTTCACTACTTGGACCAGTTTTATGAAATGTGGGTAACATCTTAACTTAAACATGGCCGCAAACGGGGAATTAATTGGACTTGTAGAACTCTAGTTATCGCAACTTTTGTGGGACTGTTGTAATTTTGAAAGCTGATGGACTGAATATATTGGGTAAATTGATAGTTTTACTGATGTTGTGTAATTTTTAGCTTAGTGGGACCCATAAAAGATGTTAGTACAGATTAATACCTTTCCAGGGATATAAGGAACTTAATTTTTGGACTTACGGTTTGCAAATGGCGAAATTGTAAACATGTACAAGTTAATAAAATTTTCATCAGCACTAAGTATAAAAAGGTATAAAAATGTTTTATAACTTGTAATATTGGACCTATAACTACTACATATTTGGACATATAAACAAGTATAGGAATATTGTACCAAGCCTAAGTAAGATCATGATTTATATACAACAAAAAAACATCAATATTTATTTTCAGAAACCTAAGACAAGCATATGTCTATTTAGGTTCATCGTAGAGCTCGCGTTATTATTCTCTCCACTTGCTTGTTCCGTGCTATTTCCTTTATCCGGGTGAGTTTATAGCCTCGCCTTTACTCATTTAAATGTTTTATAAACCTCGCGAGGGGGATACATGCTAGTTTTACAAACTGAATACAAGTAGTTTTTGGTATGCTTGACCCGATTACATGATTATAGACATTGAGTATCTCTTGCCAATTAAGTCCCCATCATGAACCGTTAATTGTGTGGAAACGCTAGTATTATGAATATGCATATTGGGCATTAACCAGCCTGGCCGAATGGGTAGCGCCCATCTTTCAACGGTCACATAATATTGAGAAATATGTGGTAAATGGCAAATATTACCCTACCGGGGCAAATGTTAAATCTAGGTTAAGGTTCGGTTTCATGAGCTCAATGCTATAAATCTTATTTCCCGACTTGTATTTGTTACATGTCAACTTAATTATGGGCGTATAACAACGTAGCCCATCGTATTTTAAACTGAATTATCTTGTATTCAACTGATTACTTATTAAACTCTATGAATTCACTCAACTTTATGTTGACTTTTTAGCATGTATTTTCTCAGGTCCGTAAGTGGCTTAAGCTTGGATGGGCGGCGCAAAGAAATGGATATCTACTTGATGGCTCATGTTTAATAAAATTTTCATTCGATAATGTCTTAAACTTTTAAATTTATGTATTTCTAAACTTATGTTAAACTTTTGGGACCTCAACTTTGATAAATTATCGAATGTGAATTGTTAAAAATGACTTTGTTTTAAAGTTGTTTACTATACTTGTACTATGTGACTAATAAATAACACCCCATGTTGTATTCCGCTGCGTTCTGAAAATGGGGGTGTTATAGATTGGTACCAGAGCACAAATTATAGTGAACTAGGTCTTTTAGTTTGAAAAACCTAGACTTTAATCATAAAAAAAAAATTATTAAAAATCATGAGCTTCCACCATCTTGTCTGATATCCATGCGCGCCTACTCCCGAGCTTCCTATTTCTCCCTCGAATATATATCTTAATTTTGCTATATTATCAATAATTATATAAGCATTATAATTATTTCTTAACTCGTTCGTTAATCCGCGAAAATATCACTTCTTATATATAAACTTTATGCACAAAACTTCCTTGCTGTATTTTATGCTATTCACGAGCATTATAAACTTTCATCCGGAAATTTCTACACATCTTTTGATTGCACCGTTGTTATACGTATGGATATAATGAACATTTCTATATGTACTTCAGATATTTTTCAACTATCCTGCTTGTTCCTGAAGCATCGCCATATATTTTTATATATGAAGTTTCTCCATATGAATACTTAAATCTTCTAGACATTGAATGCGATTACAATGGTCTCTCTTATTTATCAGACATTGTATACGATTACAATGGTCTCTCTTATTTATCAGACATTGTATGCGATTACAATGGTCTCTCTTATTTATCAAACATTGTATGTGATTACAATGGTCTCTCTTATTTCTCAGACATTGTATGTGATTACAATGGTCTCTAAACTCTTTCATCACCGTATGTATGTATTATCATTTCATATAACATCGAAACCTACTACAATTTATCAATATCTATTGGTTGTCTTACTCCCCATGAACTCATGTTTTCTGAGCATTTCTGCTCACTTTCCGAAGCACCACTATTGATACTATGTATATAAAGACTATTTATATACACTTAGTTTACTCTCGACTACTTATCGTCATCATGTTTTACCGATTCTTACCCTTTATGTACTCAGTCTCAAGAGCATCATGTCAAACCCTACCTCTCCCAATTATGTATCTATTTCACCAAAATTTCTAAACTGTTATACATACTCATTTATTTTTATGATCCCCTAAAACTTTCTCAAGCATTTTGGGTGGCACAATGGTCTTATTTATTTTTTCAAAACATCATGAGTGATACTATGTTCTTTAAAAACCTTTCATGACCTTACACAACATCATTTTACATAAAACCTGTCTCAATCTATCGTTTTCCCTTAATTATCTCACTATCCACCTCTGAAAATGAATTTGAACATTGTCCTAAACTTTTGGAACACTACATCGCCTCGTAACCTATCGCCTAGAGACACGTCAATAATTTTGAACATGACTTTAACCTAACATCTTATAACATGTTTATCCCTAGTGTTGGATTTATTCAACCCATAACTATCTACTATTTTACATCAACATGTTGCGACAACTTCTGTCCGTTACACTTGCTATTTCACTATCATTTTGTACACAATTTTATTATTATTTTATAAACTATCCTTCCACTGCATTACAAACGGATTTACTATGCTCTTAAGAACTTCCCTAATAATACCTTATAAATTAATAACCAGACTTACCATCAACTTATAAACTGTTTTGTTAATCACATATAAACTATTTTATAAACACCTTACAAACATTTTTGCCATTACCTTGTGAAACTATTTTACTATCACTTTATAAATTATTTCGCTAAAATTTTATACACTATTTGTCACTATCCTATCAAACATTTTGTCACACTTTTACAAACTACTTCACCACAATCTTTTAAAATAAATCATTGATATACTACTACCACATAAACTGTTTTGGACTAGTTCCGAATAAACTATTTTGTTATCACCTTGCAAGTCGTTCTCTCAATTACCTTATACCCAAATTATCACCATACTATAAACCATTTTGTTACTTTCTTACGAATTACTCTGCCACGATCTAATTAACTAAAAATACTTATTTACTATTACATAATAAACTGTTTTGTTATCATTTTTTTAAAGTCGGTTTCCACTCTCTTGTGAATCTTATAAACTGCGTCGCTACTATAAAAACTACTTTGACTACTATCTTACAACAATGTGGTGAAGTCGATAAAACACTAAAGACCATAAAACATTAGAGCTAGAAGTTGTAGAAAATACCGGCTTTCCTAAAATAAAAATTGCAACTATAACTAAAATAATTTTTTTCTTAAAACACCAAACATCCTACGAGTTGACTAGTCCGAGCAGTGCATCATTACTCCCCAATTATACATAGCCTGATCACCTATGTCTAATTCAGGAAGAATCACGCGATGATGGGAATAGTAGTCTCGGATCATGTATGGTCGGGTCTTAAAAAGGTAGCCACCTAAAATTTGCATCTGTAATTGTGTATTGAACCCTATAGCCAAACACTTATCTTTAACTTCGAGCATACCTCGTTCCCGTCCTTCTTGTATTGTCTTGTACGCCACATTTTCAACTATGCTTGCTAGTCACCGAGTATCACATTTTGATAAGTTTTGACACAATGAGTCTTTTTCAATTCCGGTTACATTACTTACAATTTAATCTTGATCTAACTAATATAATCTCATGAAACATCCTTTTGTAAATCTTCCACTATAACCCTCGAATTGAACAAACAAACTCATGAACCTAACTCCATTTTCCTGCTAAATCTTCATGTGTTGCAATTTTTGTGTGAATACATAAGTATTTCATATCACCAACTATCGCATCTTTGTACAGTGCGCTTTCGTCTCGGCTTTATCACATCACAATCACTTTTACCCCACACCTTTCACTCAATTGATAAATCAGGATTCAAAGCTAGATGTTCAAGGAACGACTTTTCATTGCTCACTAGTCAAAACCTTCAAGATAAATCAAAAACCAACTTCCAATTCACCAAATTCGGGTTAATTCGCAAAGGGCAAATTCATCTAGCACGATTATCATTACATATTGTAAGTTTTTCATAACACATTTCGTCTAATTTCATCTAATTTGGTCAAACTAAGAATTATGCATGTTTTAATAATTTTTTCAAATTCATGGTTTCCTTGAAATTAGGTCTAGGATTTCTATAACTAAATGCTTCCCTTAGGATTAGGATGCTTAATTAACAACTAGAAACCAATAATTACAAACCCTCATGTCGAAAATTTTTGAAAAATTTCATACACCTCTTTTCAAAATTTTTGGTTAACACATTGTTGAATAATGCTATAAAAACTTGTTAAAACTAATCACATTATGTTTTTACAACTTGCAAAACATGAAACTATATTTNATCCTATCTTTTTAGTTTTTCAACTGGATGGTTAGTTTGTATGTTATCAAATTTTGAAGTTTTTAAATCAAATTGAATTATGGGTTCTTTTGTAAAAATTAATAGTTAAATCATGGTGGTTAATTTTGTCAAATAAAAAGATATTTGCTAAAGTACTTATTTTTGGCATATTGCCTAATTCGAATGCTTATTAAAGTTTTCTCCATTTTCTTGTGCTTATTTGTTCGTCGGTGACACTACCGAATTTTGGGTGTTTGATGATAGCTTATTTTCATTTTTGGTTCATGTAACTTGCTGTCATAATTGAAACTTTAAGATTTGGGTGGCATAAAAATGTTTTGACAAACTAAAAGATTGATTTTTGGATAGCTCGTTGTGACTAAACGAACCGGATTAATATTTTGAACTTGTAATTATAATTGGAATAAATTGTGGCTTTCGGTTATGATGAGTCGAGCCATAGGCTAACGGCTTTGAACTTATTGTTTAGCAAATGTAATTGTTTATTTCTTTCGTAAGTGGAATTAATACGCCGTAGTTATGAAGAGCCGCGCTCTTTGTTGCCAATGACTCCGAACTAAATAAACGGTTTATTTTTCTGGAATTGTTTAAATGGTTTATTTTTCGGAAATGGTTCAAAGTTGCTTATTTTCCTAGAAAAGAGTATATATAGTTTAAGTGTCATTTTTCCGAAAATTCTATTATTGCTTATTAATTAGCATACATTGTTTTATAAACCATATCATTTATTATCTCTAGATTACGTATTGGCCGCATTGGATTATAGTAGTTTTGTCAAATCATTTTATATTGTTTAATAGAGGTTTTGTAAAATATGGAAACGTCCGATAAACGACCGGGTCATGCCGAAATTTTCTAAAATTTCTAAACTTAGTAAAATTTTTACAAATTTATATTATCATAAATTCTAACAAAAAGACGAAAAACACTAGAATTTATAAAAACTTTAGAATTTCTTTTGAATCAATAGAATACTTTGATAGTATGTTTTCTTTCATCAGAAACTTTCTTTTGCTCCATTTTGGGGTTTCCGGATTCGTGTCGAATTCTATCATTTTATTATTTATTTATTTTCTTAATTTTCCTATATAATACATATGATGTATTATATACTTTGATTCTTTTATTTGCTCATTCCTTTTAAGCACCGTATTATATTTTCACTTATTCCTCATAAGTAATATATGAGGCGTATATATTATATACATGGCATTTTTCTCCTGATTTATTTTATTTAACCAGCCACCAAACTAAAACTCGAAATCAAAATCTTTTATCAAACGTGCTACGTTGATGTAACCATCCATAGGAAAACTAAATTTGCATTTGTTTATTTTCGCGTGTCATACTTTCAAGATAAGCTTTGTCTTCTACGACGATCCATCCGCTTACCATTGTGTTGTACCCATTATTTCTGTATTCCTGTTAATTGATCATCTGCTTCGAGGACTTGAGTTCACATGGGATAACGAAGACTAATCTCGAAACAAGTACCCTCACCTTTTCCCAATCACCCCGCCAGCTGACGGCATTNTAAGCTTTGTCTTCTACGACGATTTGTCCGCTTACCATTGTGTTGTACCCATTATTTCTGTATTCCTGTTAATTGATCATCTGCTTCAAGGACATGAGTTCACATGGGATAACGAAGACTAATCTCGAAACAAGTACCCTCACCTTTTCCCAATCACCCCGCCAGCTGACGGCATTAACTGAATTCCGGGTCCTCACCTTTTCGCAAGTGAACCGTTGGGGGATAAAGCGAGTTAAGCTCCGGGACGGAGCTCTCTTAAGGGGTACGTGCTGTGACATTTCAAAAATTTTCATGTCATCAATCTTAATATTTTATTATTTAACTATTCTTTTTTTTTTAATAATTAACTTCGTCGGAAGTTATCTGCGTACGTTCAATTAATTCAACCGCGACTAGACTATGTTCATTCTACACTTTTAATCTATCATGGGTTCCTTATAATCCTATTTTAAATGTCACTTTTCACTTTTTCCATTTTTACGTAAACCTTGCACCTTTTACGTTTTACGCGATTTAAATTACGTTTTATGGTTTTAACAACGTGAATCAACCCTAAGCTATGAAAATTTTACATGTTTTATGCATTTTAACCTATTCTCATATTTACAAGTGAGTTTTATACTTGTCGTTTCATTTTTATAGTTTACGTCACTTTTATCAAGAACCGGTGTCACCAAACGCGTTTTCAACTCACGGTTTCAGTTTTAACGATGTTTAAACCCTTTGATGAACTCACCACTCATCTAAAATACTTAAATAGGTTATGTTAATAGGTTTTAACATTTTTGAAGGTTTTGTATTTTTACGTCTCCTAATTTTACATTACGCGTCTTAAAAACTCTACGTTTTAAATTACCGGGATCAAAACTACACTTTATAACACACTTACNTTATTGTTGACTTTTAGCATGTTTATCTCAGGTCCGTAAGTGACTTCAGCTTGGATGGGCGGCGCAAGAAATGAATATCATCAAGATGGCTCATGTTTAATAAATTTTCACTTAATAAGTGACTAAAACTTTTATTATCTTATGTATTTCTAAACCATGTCAACCTTTTGGGACATCTTGTGAAACTTTGATATCTTTCTAATGTGAACTTTTATTAAAAACATCTTTGTATGAAAGTTGTTTACTATATTTGTACAATGTGATCGATGTATAGCACCCCATGTCCCTTTCCGCTGCAATCCTGAAAATGGGGGTGTTATTACGTCTCATCTAGTCTACATCAGGAGATTGCTCTTTCCTCTCCGAGTGTACAAGATTATCCCTCTAAACCATTTTTCCTCAATTTCTTAAAAGACTCTGGGAATAATATAGATATGCCATCACCCTTAGGTTTTACACCTTTTATAAATAACCCACACTTAAAACATATAAGAGATTTCTATGCTAAGGCATCACCTATTACCACCCCAAACCCTATATTACATCCACCGTTTCCCTTCCCTAGAATTGAGTCACACGTGTTCTTTCTTCCTATAGAGCCTTATATACCTAGGAAACCTATCCCTACCTATACCCCTAGATATGAACCTAGACCACCCTATACTTCAGCACCCACACCTTACTTAGTAAATCCTCCCACTTCATCTTGGAAAGATGAACTTGGAGAAAATCCCACTAGGACAACTTTAGAAAATCAGGAAGATCAGATAGAGGATATTTTAAATAACTTAGATGAAATTTTCCTTGACCTTCTTGAGAAGATAAAAGAAGGTCATGATAATAATAACATAGGCTTCCGACCTGATTATTGAAATTTAAGAAACACCCTACAGGAAACCCGTTTTAAGGTTGCTAAATTACATAAAAATCAAATGAGACACCACCATAAGATAGCTTTTGCCCGTTTTAGGATTTGTACTTTAGAAAAGATGATTGATGATGATGAGGGATTTCATCAATCAAATCTAGGAAACGTCACAAACTCAATCCCTTAGATTTAAGAAAACCTCAGAAGAAATCCCCAAGTAGTATGCTTTTCATAGCCTTAAGAGTTTTGCCTTAGGATAATTAATATCGTAATACTTATAGGATATGTAAAATTGGAAGTCAATAACATAAGTTATGCCTTCGATACTACCTAGTGCCCCTCAATTCAGGCTAATGTAGCTAAACTAGGATTAGGTACGCCTCTTCTTGATTACCTTAGGTCATCCCGAACCCTATAGTAACCCCTAAGAATATAGACATACCCCATAAAATATGACAAGTTAGGTACTTGTTATAGCCTACCTCAAACCTTTACCTCTAGGAATTTAGGATAAAATACTCCGATGCCTTAGATTCGTAGATTCTCAGAACTCTTAAATAACAACTTCTCTCGTACTTCATCTCTTCCCACTTCCTAAAAACCAAATCCCTTAAAACACTTCCCTTATCAATGATGAGAATCCTTATTCTACATCATAGAGATGTGAATTCTTTCCTCTTCGATCTCTAAATCCTCACTATTCCTTAGCTTTCCTTAAGCTATCTTTCCCCTAGTTAGAGAATCTACCCCTAACTATTCCCGTATGCAAGTATATGACAGTCATATACAAGCATATTCTCATCCTTTCCTATTTACTTCCTTAGATTACTATGATTCCCGAAATAATTTTCCCCTTAAAACTCGAACTATACTCTTTAGGATTCCCATACTTGAGGTTAGAAATAAATTTAGGATGCCATTAGAAAACGTCAGCTTAGATATAGAATACTTTGAATTAAAGAGATAGCCTAATAAAAAGAAATCATTAAGGAAATAGAAAATAAGAATAGAAAGATTTTGGAAGTTAGAAACCAAACTAAGGAAAAACCTATAGACTAGGAAGACATCTCTATAAGATAGAATTTAGCCTAAGATAGGAATTATACTTAGTATCGAGGATATAAGAGTTAGTTATACCCTTAAGATATCCATAAAGAGCAAATTAGAAGCACTAAAGGATTAGATTAATAGGTTAAGTTTTCCTTGATAAGAAATAGGAACAAACCGTTTCGAGAATATAGTTTGCCTAGACTTAGCCTCATAAGTTTCCTTTCCCATACTAAGATTTTCCCACATACTTTAAGGATTTAGAAATACCTAGGAATGTTACACCATTAGGATAACCCAGACCTACTCTAAATTTTATAACCTAGACTTAGAATTCGTGGTTACTAGTTATAACTAGGAATAAGACATTTGAGGATTTTAGTCTACCTATACTTAGTCTCTTAGGATTTGACAATTCTTAGGTTTCACATTAGGAATTCTACTTAGAAGATACTATGGATTACCTTATCTGGTTTCAAGTACCTAGGAATAGTAATACTTATAATAATAGTGATACTTCTAGTAATGTACAACTTAGGACAAAAGACTAAACGCGAAACCTTACCTAAGAATAATGATACTCCTGGTAAACCCCTAGATAAGAAATCACCTAACCCTTCTCCCTATTTAGAATCCTCTCCACCAATAAGATCAAACACATCACCCTTAGAAGTTTAGGACTAGTTATGAAAACTAGAAGAACCTTAGGGGGAAAACAAATTTTGAAGGAATCTAGTAAATCTTAATTCCATTAGGATACCATCATTTCAAGTATCCTATACTCTTACTCTTCCGTTTAATCTTATCCTCCCACTTTTTCTCATCCTTCCACTCAAATTCTCACTCTCCCGCCTTTTTCCACTCTCTTATTTCAAGTCTAACTCCCCCGCCTTCCTACTCTACCATTTAATCCTACTCTTCCGTATATTCCTACCTTTCCACTCTTTCGTTATCTTCCACCCCTACATACTTTCATATCTCATCCCTTGCTTTCCCTCCTTCCTCTTCACTCTTTCCTATAAAATCCACCTTTTCACTTCCTCTCATCCTTTCATTCCTCCGTCATTTTTCACTCTATTTTTCCTACTCTATATTCTCTCCCTACCCCGTCCTACAATGTTCTAAGAGTTAGAACTTGTATTTCTGGTCATATCACAAGATTCTATTAGTTAGATCTTGTAAGAATATCTNTACCTATACTTAGTCTCTTAGGATTTGACAATTCTTAGGTTTCACATTAGGAATTCTACTTAGAAGATACTATGGATTACCTTATCTGGTTTCAAGTACCTAGGAATAGTAATACTTATAATAATAGTGATACTTCTAGTAATGGACAACTTAGGACAAAAGACTAAACGCGAAACCTTACCTAAGAATAATGATACTCCTGGTAAACCCCTAGATAAGAAATCACCTAACCCTTCTCCCTATTTAGAATCCTCTCCACCAATAAGATCAAACACATCACCCTTAGAAGTTTAGGACTAGTTATGAAAACTAGAAGAACCTTAGGGGGAAAACAAATTTTGAAGGAATCTAGTAAATCTTAATTCCATTAGGATACCATCATTTCAAGTATCCTATACTCTTACTCTTCCGTTTAATCTTATCCTCCCGCTTTTTCTCATCCTTCCACTCAAATTCTCACTCTCCCGCCTTTTTCCACTCGCTTATTTCAAATCTAACTCCCCCGCCTTCCTACTCTACCGTTTAATCCTACTCTTCCGTATATTCCTACCTTTCCACTCTTTCGTTATCTTCCACCCCTACATACTTTCATATCTCATCCCTTGCTTTCCCTCCTTCCTCTTCACTCTTTCCTATAAAATCCACCTTTCCACTTCCTTTCATCCTTTCATTCCTCCGTCATTTTTCACTCTATTTTTCCTACTCTATATTGTATCCCTACCCCGTCCTACAATGTTCTAAGAGTTAGAACTTGTATTTCTGGTCATATCACAAGATTCTATTAGTTAGATCTTGTAAGAATATCTATGCCGAACTTTAATCCTCATTATGTTCGACTATGATATTATACTATCTCGCCTTGCAAAAGTTGCAAGAATGAGATGGTTAACGTCCGTCGCTCTAGCCATAACAAGGGTTACTACCAGGTGATCAGTGGTTAAACAGGGAGACTGTGAAACTGGTCACCGTGGCTAGAACTTGTCTCCACCGTGGCTAGAACTTGTCTCCACCGTGGCTAGAACTTGTCTCCACCATGACTGGAACTTGTCTCCAAAATACTCCAGTACCACATTTCCTTAAATGTGGTAAATTCTCACCATTTTTCGCCGATGCTATTTAAGGATGATTTATGATGACTATTCTATTAAAATGAACTAGGACGCTCTTTCATTTTAAGAAGAAAGTTATAAATCAAACGGGTCATGAATTTATAAGCTCTTGCTTACAAGAATTGGGACACCTTTACTTGTAAGTAACGAGATATAAGTAAATGAATCTAAGTATCTGGCATACGTACAAACATTTCCTACTCCGTTTTTACAACTCCTTTCTTTCTATTTTCTTTCTCGACTCGTTCTTTCCCCTACTCCTACGTTCATCCAAATCTCGGGACGAGATTTCTTCTAAGGGGGTAAGACTATGACAACCCACAAAATCTCATCACTATCATTCCCATAACAAATACCTATATTAGGTATTTCACAGGTAAATTTTTGCTTTTTATGTGCATTCACTACTTGCATGACTCTCTAGACCTGCTCATGTATCCACACAAGCCAAATATCTCTACATTCACACCTCATAAACCTCTGGTATGTCAAGCATAAGATCACAACAACACGACAACAAGTAATCTATCAATCTAACACACTAAACTCATCACAAAACCCTAATGAACCCTAATTAAGCCCTAATTAGGCCTATGTGTTTACTAAGCCCTATATGCTTATCTAAACTAGTTTGAAAGTGTTCAAGGCGTATGTATGAGTTCCTTTAGGCACAATAGGATATCTTAGCACCATTAGACACTAGTACAACCCCTTAGATCTTAGGTACAAGTCCCTTAAGCACAAAACTATAACTAGGTTATAACTTCGCGGAAACTAGGTTAAACCTTCCTAAATCTTTCCCATAAGCTACCACCACTTAGTATAAGCTTTTAGGACTTAGGATTAGTCACTAAACACTCATGGGAGCCTAATCTAGGCACTAAACCCTAATCTCTCACTAAGCAAAATTAGGTTATAACTAAACATAACTTAACCCTAATCATAAAACTAAGTACCCAAGCACCTCAACCATGTATCCTAGCACCCTAGCACCTCTAAGCACTCAACCAAGCACCTCCCTAAGTAGCTTACAAGTAGGTGATGCACCTACTTGTCACCTACTTAGGCCGCGGCTAAATCATCACTACACACCACCATAGAACCACCTATAGCCCACCTTAGTCATCATATAGCCTTGATTAGTCACCATGTAGCTATGGTGAGTCACTTCCCCCCCCCCCTCGACACCTCCTTCTTCCCTTTCTTGCTCGGAACACAAACGAGCCCTATATATACCCGTACCCTCTTAATTCCAATTCACACCTCTTCACTTCTTTTCACCTCACACCTTCTAGTCCTAGTAGTCGTAGTAGTACCCTAGTAACCATAGAAGTCGAGTCCTAGAATCCTAGAAGCCCTATCGAGTTTATTTTTGACCTAGAAACCCTAGAACTCTCGTTAGTCCACTTCTGGTCAAGTAATCCTTCTATACTTGTTTTATTAGCTTTATTTCAGTTCTAGGATAGTATTAGGTTGCCGTAGATCACATTAGAACCCTTGCATAAGCCTTGATCACTAAAACTTGCTAGTTTTCTTTTTCAAACCCTAAATAATGTCGAATTGCTATTTTTATGCTATAAGCCCTTTCCATAAGCTATAAGTTAGTTTAGGTAACTTAGATAAGCTAATATTAGTTAACCATTAGCTAGGAAATCTTTTTGTTTCATAAAAATATGATTTACATGGAATTAGGACTAGTTTTGTAAAGTTTTCCATACATAGGGGTATATATGGTAACTTTCTGAAAATATTAAGTCTAGGGACTATTTATGACATTTCTTAGAAGTTATAAGTATAAGGAACCTTTTTGCAAAGTTATATAACCTTAGGATAGAAAGTAAAATAGTTATAAACTTATAAGTAGGGCTGTAAATGAACCGGACGAACACGAACGGAGCCTTGTTCATGTTAGTTCATTTAATTTTAACCGGACAAATAAATGAACATGGATACTTAAACGGATGAATTTTCTTGTTCATGTTCGTTTATTAAGAAAATGACCTGTTCATGTTCGTTTATATTCGTTCATTAAGACACTAAACGAACATAAACGATCGAACATAAATGTACATAGACAAACAAACATAAACTTTATTAAATTATGCATCGAATATTGTTTTATAAGTGTTGTTTTGTTTAAACGAACTAATTTTAAAATTATACAATTAAAAGATATAATATACGAACATAAATAAATAAATAAACATAAACGAACGTTAACGAACGCATAATCAGACGTTCACGAACATAAATAAACGTACGTAACTTTTGTTCATGTTCGTTCATTTAACTAAACGGTCGTAAAATATTGTTCATGTTCGTTCATTTAATAAATAAACGAACATAAACGAACATTTTACCGAACGGTTCATGAAATGTTCACTGAACGTTCAGTTCGTTTACAGCCCTACTTATAAGGACTAGTTTCACAAAAGTTATAAAGTTAAGGGTATAAGTGGTAAATTTTGAAAACTTATAAGTCCAAGGGTCATTTTTGCCATTTTCCTAAAATATATAAGTATAGGGACTAATTATGTCAAATCTAGATAGTTAAATATAAGTTAAACTATAAGGGTACAAAGTAAAAATATTTAAAGTTAGAAGCATAACACAATACTAGGGAGCTTCATGTGAGGGGTATTATGTGGATGTTTCGTTTTGACGAGTTTGTTGGGTTTACGATTTAAAGTGCCCTGGCTCCTCAAATGATTATTGCATGACCTCTGAATTAGGATGGCCTGAACGGTGTTATTTTATAACTAAACTGCAAATAAACACATAACTCAATAGTAAGGAACTTCATGTGAGGAATATTAACCTCTGAATTATGATGGCCCGAACAGTGTTATGTTATAACTAAACTCCAAATAAACGCATAACTCAATAGTAAGGAACTTCATGTGAGGAGTATTAACTTCTGAATTATGATGGCCTGAACGGTATTATGTTGATAACATAATACGATAGTAGGGAGCTTCATGTGAGGAGTCTTATACTTCTGGATTGTGATGGCTGGTGTTATGATGTATCCAAAATACTAAAAACCCTAAGAATGATTACTTAAGAAACTTGAACTAAATAACTAAAAGCTTGACATACATCAACACCTACGATACCATCAGGATACGTGAGTATGACAGTCTAGTTTCCGAGTCACTTTTTACGTCAATCAGATTTTCTTAAGCCCAGGTGAGTTTTCATAGCCTCACACCTTTTTAACTTTTCACTCTAAATGCTTTACAAACCCTGTAAGGGGGATAGATGCTTATTTTTCACTTAAACCGAATACAAGTCTTTTTCTTTGGTTGTTGCACGAGTAAACTATCTGCCACCACTACATAATCAATTCATGAATCTAATCGTTTGTGATATTTTACACAAGTGAACGCGAATATAATTGATAGATCTATTGGAGTTTGAGAACTCCCATTGGTACTACCTCTCTCTGGAGGGTATCAATAAATATTATATTTGAACCTCCCGAAGGATTAACTTTGGCAAGTTATCCTTCCCGTCCCTTCATGGTTAGTCTGCAGACCCATGACCCGGACTGTTAACGTGTGGTTCATGAGCTTAGTGCAATATACCCCACTCTTGATAATTGTAGAATGCATTACAATTATCATAAAAACTACATTTTCCTTGAAGGGTGTATCAATTGAACCCTGTGGAACTTGTATTTACTATCAGTTAAACCTATGACTCTCACTCAACACCTAGTGTTGACTTTTTAAGCATGTATCCTAGGTATACTACTTTCGGAGATATGGCAGGAGGAGGCACTGAACTTGGAGGACTTTCAAACCGGTTATCATTCAAACATAACTTTACACCTAGAGTTTGGGACCTCATCAATAGTAAAAGTATATCTTTTACGGTAAAAACTTTGATATTTTAATGAATGATAACTCATTTTCTAAAAACATCTTTCTTCGAGTCGTTTTCTATTACTGTAACTGTGATTCCTTGAAGTAATACCCCAACCGTAAATCCGCTTCGAACCGTGAAAATGGGGGTGTTACAGATGCTAAGGCTAATGGTAATAGTAATATGCCTGTTAATGTTTCAAATGAGGTTAATGCTAAGGCTAATGTTAGTTTGGGTAGTGAAGTTTTTGGTGATATGCATGTACCTTTTGTGGATAAACCTGTGTTAAATCCCAGTAAAGGTAACTCTAGTGTTCTTGGCAATTCTAATAGTGATATCAATATGAATGGGGGTGGGGTAAGCAATCAATGGCCTAAGTTAAGTGATACTTTTAAGAGTGTGGGTAGTAAAAGTGATGGTGGTTTAGAAAATAAGTCTTGTGATACTGTTATGACTGATAATTTGGTGAATAAGGTTGTTTCCTTTGCCTCTGCATTTAAAGGTCTTACTGGGTATAGTAATAATAAGCTTACCAAGTTTCATGTTAGGATTAATGAGCAGGGTAGGGAAGTTGTGGACATGGATCCTGTTATTGAAGAAGGTAGTAAAAAGTGGGATTTAACTCTTGTGGGGTATTTTGTGGGGTTAAAAATGAATTATAATGAGATCTCTGGTCACTTAAGAAGAATGTGGAGAGCTCATCAAATTGCAGAGATAATCACCAATGAGTGTGGCTTATTGTTTATTAAGTTTAAATATGTGGAGGGTATGGAGTTTGTGCTAGAAAATGGTCCATGGTTAGTTGATGGCAAGCCATTCTTTGTTCAAAAATGGGAGGCAGGTATGTGTATGGAGAGGCCTGAACCAACCGAAGTTCCAATATGGGTTAAGATAATGAATGTTCCACTTGAGGCATGGAATGTGCAGGGAATTAGTAGGCTAGCTAGTAGAATTGGTAACCCAATAATTATGGATAGAATCACAACTTCTATGTGTGAGAGAGCTTATGGGAGGGCTAGTTTTGCTAGGGTGCTAATTGAGGTTGATGCTTCAACTGAATTGGTGGAGAATATTGAGGTGTGCTACGAAAAGATGGGTAAATCTATGAATCTGAAAGTGGAATATGTCTGGAAACCTCTATTGCGCACCCAATGCAAGGTGTTTGGTCATGAGCTTAGAACATGCAGATTAAGAGGGGTAACTGTGGATGAGGAAAAGGAGAAGGAGATGGTTAAGAATGTTGGTGCTAATACAGTTAATGCAGTTAAGGTTGATGGAAGTAGTAAAAGTGGTGAGGAATTGCAAGAAGCTAGGAGAGTTAATAGAAATGGGGCTAGTACAAGTAGATCTTATAGGCAACAGAATAGTGGTTACTTAATGAATAGAGGTGGGTTTAATGGTAAAGGCAGAGGAGGTATGCAAGGTAGGGGTGGTATGTTTCAGAGAAGTGGTAATGAGAATGTTAATGTGAAATATGTTCTTGTAGAGAGTAATGGTAAGAAAGTAGATGATGGTTTGGTTATAGAAGGAAAGACAAAGAATAACACACAGAATAAGGGTAAAGGTATTTCTAATGCTACTGATAATGCTGGTAAGGATAATTCTAGGAATGGCACAAGTGTTAAGAATACTTTTGATGTGTTAACCAAAGAAGGAATTGATAGTGTGGATGTTGGAAGTGATGAATGGGTTCAGATGACGAAGAAAATTGATTTAGCTTGTGATTTGGGTATTCAAATTGCTGAGAATGAAAAAATGAGATGGTCTAAGGACTTGAGGAAGTATTATGAGAATAAGTGTAATGCGAAGGCTAGAAGTAAATTGATGGAAGGGTTAAAATGGAGAATTGCTAAGTTGCAAAAAGACATTAGCTATGGTCATAACAACTCTGCCATGAATGCTAAGAAGAATGCTGATGAGCTATGTAAGGAGATGATTAAGGAATCTGGTATAACACATAATCAAGCTTACATGAAAGCATATGATGAGTGCTATAGGGCTGAACTAATTACCATTGAGGGGTGGACTAAAGAGAAGCAAAAGGTTGAACTTGAATTGTTTTTTCTGTCTGAATTAGTACTAACTGATGGGGTTAGAAACACTTGGACAGAGGAGATGATTCAACAATATGAGAGCCTTGTGGGTCAGAGAGTTGATGGTATAATACAAAAACATTTTGAGGAAGGTATTTTGGAAAGTATGGAACATGAAGTGGCTCATGATAACCAAGGTAATGCAAGTTTCATGACCCAAGATATAGTCTCTAATGTGGTTGGTAGTAGTTCTACACAGATGCAATGTGACATTGCATCAAACTCCTCCCTTTTTTAATGATATTAAACATTGCTTCATGGAATGTTAAGGGGATTTGTGACTCCCTGAGACAAAATGAAGTTAAAAATCTTATTAGAAGTAATAGTATTTCCATGTTTGGTATTCTTGGAACTCAGTTGAGGAAGAAATTTGTCAATAATGCATGTAATGAGGTCTTTGGTAGATGGAATTGTAACAACCCACAAAATCTCATCATTATCATTCCCATTAAAAATACCTATAGTAGGTATTTCACAGGTAAATTTTTGCTTTTTATGTGTATTCACTACTTGCATGACTCTCTAGACCTGCTCACGTATCCACACAAGCCAAAGATCTCTACATTCACATCCCATAAACCTCTGGTATGTCAAGCATAAGATCACAAAAACACCACAATAAGTAATCTATCAATCTAACACACTAAACTCAACACAAAACCCTAACGAACCTTAATTAAGCCATAATTAGGCCTATGTGTTTACTAAACCCAATATGCTTATCTAAACTAGTTTTAAAGTGTTCAAGGCTTATGTATGAGTTACCTTAGGAACAATAGGATACCATAGAACCTTTAGACCCTAGTACAACCTCTTAGAGCTTAGGTACAAGTCCCTTAAGCACAAAACCAAAACTAGGTTATAACTTCCCATAAACTAGGTTAAACCTTCCCAAATCTTTCCCATAAGCTACCACCACTTAGTATAAGGTTCTTAGGACTTAGTATTAGTCACTAAACACTCATAGGACACTAACCTATGCACTAAACCCTAAGCTAGACACTAATCTCTCACTAAGCAAAATTAGGTCATAACTAAACATAACTTAACCCTAATCCTAAAACTAAGTACCCTAAGCACCTCAAACACCTCAAGCACCTAGCCTAGTACCNTTCCATGTTTGGTATTCTTGGAACTCAGTTGAGGAAGAAATTTGTCAATAATGCATGTAATGAGGTCTTTGGTAGATGGAATTGTAACAACCCACAAAATCTCATCATTATCATTCCCATTAAAAATACCTATAGTAGGTATTTCACAGGTAAATTTTTGCTTTTTATGTGTATTCACTACTTGCATGACTCTCTAGACCTGCTCACGTATCCACACAAGCCAAAGATCTCTACATTCACATCCCATAAACCTTTGGTATGTCAAGCATAAGATCACAAAAACACCACAATAAGTAATCTATCAATCTAACACACTAAACTCAACACAAAACCCTAACGAACCTTAATTAAGCCATAATTAGGCCTATGTGATTACTAAACCCAATATGCTTATCTAAACTAGTTTTAAAGTGTTCAAGGCTTATGTATGAGTTACCTTAGGAACAATAGGATACCATAGAACCTTTAGACCCTAGTACAACCTCTTAGAGCTTAGGTACAAGTCCCTTAAGCACAAAACCAAAACTAGGTTATAACTTCCCATAAACTAGGTTAAACCTTCCCAAATCTTTCCCATAAGCTACCACCACTTAGTATAAGGTTCTTAGGACTTAGTATTAGTCACTAAACACTCATAGGACACTAACCTATGCACTAAACCCTAAGCTAGACACTAATCTCTCACTAAGCAAAATTAGGTCATAACTAAACATAACTTAACCCTAATCCTAAAACTAAGTACCCTAAGCACCTCAAACACCTCAAGCACCTAGCCTAGTACCTTAGTCATACTTATCACACAACCTAGCACCTCTATAGCTAGCACACAAGGAGGTGCATCACCTCCTTGTCACCACCTTCATCCCGTGGTCACACCTCCACCACAAACACCCCTAGAACCGCCTATAGACCTCCATAGTCACCATGTAGCTTCCATTAGTCACCTTATAGCTTAGCTTAGTCATCTCCCCCCCCCCTCGACACCTCCTTCTACCCTTGCTAGGCCAACAAGCCCAATGAGGGCTATAAATACCCTCGTACACCCTCTCATTTCAAACCATCCCATTCTTTCCTTTACACCTTAAACATTCAGTAGTATAGAAGTCTTAGAGGTCCTAGGAGTCGAGCTAGATAGGCCTTGCACCTTGGTTGAGTCATTTTGCAATCGAGAAACCCTAGAAAACCCTAAAAGCCCACGTTAAACCTCCCTTTGGTCACGTAAGATTTTAATCTTGATCTATTATCTTTATTGAAGTTCTAGGATAGTATTAGGATGCCTTAGATCACATTCAAACCCTTGCTTAAGCCTTGACCACTAAAACATACTCGTTTTTTTTAAACCCTAATATATGTCGAATTCATGTTTATATGTTGTAAGCCCTTTTCATAAGCTATAAGCTAGTTTAGATAACTTAGATAAGCTAATATTAGTTAACCATAAGCTAGAAAACCTTTTTGTTTCATAAAAACATGATTTGCATGGAATTAGGACTAGTTTTGCAAAGTTTTCCATGCATAGGAGTATATATGGTAACGTTCTCAAAATATTAAGTCTAGGGACTATTTTTGACATTTCTTAGAAGTTATAAGTACAGGGACCCTTTTTGCAAAGTTATATAACCTTAGGATAAAAAGTAAAATAGTTATAAACTTATAAGGACTAGTTTTGCAAAAGTTATAGAGTTAAGGGTATAAGTGGTAAACTTTGAAAACTTACAATTCCAAAGGTCATTTCTACCATTTTCCTAAAATATATAAGAATAGGGACTAATTGTGTCAAGTCTAGATAGTTAATAATATAAGTTAATAAGTCTAGGGTAGATTTTGTAAATATATAAACTATAAGGGTATAAAGTGAAAGTATTTAAAGTTAGAAGCATGACACAATACTAGGGAGCTTCATGTGAGGGGTATCATGTGGATATTTCATTTTGACGAGTTTGTTGGGTTTACGATTTAAAGTGCCCTGGCTCCTCAAACGATTATTGTATGACCTCTGAATTATGATGGCCCGAACGGTGTTATGTTATAACTAAACTCCAAATAAACACATAACTCAATAGTAAGGAACTTCATGTGAGGAGTATTAACTTCTGAATTATGATGGCCTGAACGGTATTATGTTGATAACATAATACAATAGTAAGGAGCTTCATGTGAGGAGTCTTATACTTCTGGATTATGATGGCCTGAACGGTGTTATGTTATATTTAAAACACTAAAAACCTTAAGAATGATTACTTAAGAAACTTGAACTAAATAACTAAAGCTTGACATATATCCACACCTACAACACCATCAGGATACATGAGTAAGACAGTCTAGTTTCCGAGTCACTTTTTACGTCAATCAGATTTCCCTAAGCCTAGGTGAGTTCATAGCCTCACACTCTTTTTCCGTGAGTTTTCATAGCCTCACATCTTTTTAACTTTTCACTCTAAATGCTTTACAAACCCTGTGAAGGGGATACATGCTTACTTTTCACTTAAAACCGAATACAAGTCTTTTTCTTTGGTTGTTGCACGAGTAAACTATCTGCCACCACTACATAACCAAATTCATGAATCTAATCGCTTGTGATATTTTACACAAGTGAACGCGAATATAATTGATAGATCTATTAGAGTTTGACAACTCCCGTTGATACTACCTCTCTCTGGAGGGTATCAATAAGTATTATATTTGAACCTCCCAAAGGATTAACTTTGGCAAGTTATCCTTCTCATCCCCTCATGATTGGGTCTGCAGCCCCCATGACCCGGATTGTTAATGTGTGGTTCATGAGCTTAGCTCAATATACCCCACTCATGATAATTGTAGAATGCATTACAATTATCATAAACACTACATTTTCCTTGAAGGGTGTATCAACTGAACCCTGTGGAACTTGTATTCACTAACACTTAAACCTATGACTCTCACTCAACAACTAGTGTTGACTTTCTAAGCATGTATCCTAGGTATACTGCTATACGGAGCTATGGCAGGAGGAGGCACTAAACTTGGAGGACTTTCAAACCGGTTATCATTCAAACATAACCTTTCAACTAGACTTTGGGACCTCAACATTAGTAAAAGTATATCTTTTACTGTAAAAACTCTGATATTTTAATGAATGATAACTCATTTTCTAAAAACGTCTCTTTTCGAGTTGTTTTCTATTACTGTAACTATGATTCCATGAAGTAATACCCCAACTCTAAATCCGCTACGAAACGTGAAAATGGGGATGTTACAGGAATTGGGTTTCCAATTCTGTTGATAGTCCTAAGGGTTGTAGAATAGCTGTGGGGTGAGATCCTAGTATTCTTAATGTTAGCTTATTGTCTCAAACTAGCCAAGTGATGCATTTCTTGGTTAGCAATATTAGTAATGATGTTTCATTTTATGTCTCTTGTATTTATGGAGACAACACTGTTAAGGTTAGATTGAAATTATGGGATAGTCTTAATGATCATAAAGCCATGGTAGGCAGTTCTCCGTTGGTTATGATGGGTGATTTTAACACCACTCTGCACCAAAATGAGAATTCCAACTGTTTCAATGTGAAGAAAGTGTTGGGTATGCAAGAATTTAAGGATTGCATTAGATACTTGAATATGGGTGATATTAACATGAATGGGTTATTTTATACTTGGATCCAGAAGAAGAAGGATCATAAGGAGGGTATTCTCAAGAAGCTTGATAGGATTATGGGTAATGATTGTTTTTTAACCAAGTATCCTGATAGTGTTGCTAGATTCCTCCCTTATTTATCTTCTGATCATTCTCCAGCAGTTCTTTGTATACATGATGTTATTGTCAAGAATAGGAAAACTAAATCCTTTAGGTTTCAGAACTATTTGGCTAAGAAAAAGGGTTTTATTGAAACTGTAGAGAACAATTGGTTCATTGGTGTTAAGGGTTATGATATGTATGTTATTGCTAAAAGATTAAAGGCTATGAAAGGTCATTTGAGGAGGCTGAACAGAGAGAATGGTAATGTTTTTGATAAAGTGAAGTGTTTGAAGGTTGAATTAGATAGAATTCAGTGTAGTTTGGACAAAGATCCTCATAATGTGTTCCTTAGACAAGAAGAAATTGTGTATGCTGCTGCTTATAAAGAAGCTCTTGTTGATGAGGAAAGATTATTAAAACAAAAAGCTAAAATTCAGTGGTTAAGGGAGGGTGATGCTAATAGTTCATACTTTCACAACATGATTAAAGGAAGAATGAGTAAGAACAGACTTGATGAAGTTAACGATATGCAGGGTAACTCTTTCAGTGGTAACAATGTTGCTGCTAGGTTTGTTAAGCATTTTGAAGAATTTTTCAGAGAAGACAATGATATTTATCCTATTGAGGATCCTGATAGCCTTTTCACCAAGAAGCTTAATGCTGAGACTGCTATGGATTTGATTGGTGATATTTCTGATGATGAGATGAAATTGGCTTTGTTTGACATAGAGGATGACAAGGCTTCAGGCCCTGATGGTTACACTTCTAAGTTTTTCAAAGCTGCTTGGAAAGTTGTGGGACATGATACTTGTGCTGCAGTGAAAGAATTCTTTTCTAGTGGCAACTACTTGGTGAGTTCAACTCTACTCTTATATCTCTCATCCTTAAAGTTAAAACTCCTTTACTTGTCTCTGATTATAGACCCATATCATGCTGTAATGTCATCTATAAAACCATTAGTAAAGTCATTACTAACAGAATTAAGAGGGTTTTAAATGATTTGGTTTATGTCAACCAAAGTGCTTTCATACCAGGTAGACAAATTTGTGATAACATCCTTTTAGCTCAAGAATTTATGAGAGGTTGATTGGGGGGGCAAAGAGATGTGCCTTTAAAGTTGATATTCTCAAAGCTTATGATACGGTGAACTGGAATTTTTTGAAGTGCATCTTAAGTAATTTTGGTTTTCACCCTGTTATGATCCAATGGATAATGGTGTGTTGATGTGCGTTTTGCCAACCATGTTTTAAAATTTATAGAAACAAGAATTACCGGTTAACTAGGAACACATTCGGGCAAGTATACCCTAGTCAATTGTAGTATAGTAGTGGTAAATCAAGGTCGTCCCAAGAGACTTGGTTGCACTCAAGTGTTGTTTGTTTGTTTAAGCAAGTAACAAGTTGGTGGCTATGATTGTCATAAGAACCCTTGCTTAAGCCTTGATCACTAAAACATACTCGTTTTCTTTTTAAAACCCTAATATATGTCGAATTCATGTTTATATGCTATAAGCCCTTTTCATAAGATATAAGCTAGTTTAGATAACTTAGATAAGCTAATATTAGTTAACGATAAGCTAGGAAACCTTTTTGTTTCATAAAAATATGATTTGCATGGAATTAGGACTAGTTTTGCAAAGTTTTCCATGCATAGGGGTATATATGGTAACGTTCTCAAAATATTAAGTCTAGGGACTATTTTTGACATTTCTTAGAAGTTATAAGTATAAGGACCCTTTTTGCAAAGTTATATAACCTTAGGATAAAAAGTAAAATAGTCATAAACTTATAAGGACTAGTTTTGCAAAAGTTATAAAGTTAAGGGTATAAGTGGTAAACTTTGAAAACTTATAAGTCCAAGGGTCATTTCTATCATTTTCCTAAAATATATAAGAATAGGGACTAATTGTGTCAAGTCTAGATAGTTAATAATATAAGTTAATAAGTCTAGGGTAGATTTTGTAAATATATAAACTATAAGGGTATAAAGTGAAAGTATTTAAAGTTAGAAGCATGACACAATACTAGGGAGCTTCATGTGAGGGGTATCATGTGGATATTTCGTTTTGATGAGTTTGTTGGGTTTACGATTTAAAGTGCCATGGCTCCTCAAACGATTATTGCATGACCTCTGAATTATGATGGCCCGAACGGTGTTATGTTATAACTAAACTCCAAATAAACACATAACTCAATAGTAAGGAACTTCATGTGAGGAGTATTAACTTCTGAATTATGATGGCCTGAACGGTATTATGTTGATAACATAATACAATAGTAAGGAGCTTCATGTGAGGAGTCTTATACTTCTGGATTATGATGGCCGGAACGGTGTTATGTTATATTTAAAACACTAAAAACCTTAAGAATGATTACTTAAGAAACTTGAACTAAATAACTAAAGCTTGACATATATCCACACCTACAACACTATCAGGATACATGAGTAAGACAGTCTAGTTTCCATGTCACTTTTTACGTCAATCAGATTTCCCTAAGCCCAGGTGAGTTCATAGCCTCAGACTCTTTTTCCGTGAGTTTTCATAGCCTCACATCTTTTTAACTTTTCACTCTAAATGCTTTACAAACCCTGTGAGGGGGATACATGCTTACTTTTCACTTAAAACCGAATACAAGTCTTTTTCTTTGGTTGTTGCACGAGTAAACTATCTGCCACCACTACATAACCAAATTCATGAATCTAATCGCTTGTGATATTTTACACAAGTGAACGCGAATATAATTGATAGATCTATTAGAGTTTGACAACTCCCGTTGATACTACCTCTCTCTGGAGGGTATCAATAAGTATTATATTTGAACCTCCCAAAGGATTAACTTTGGCAAGTTATCCTTCCCATCCCCTCATGATTGGGTCTGCAGCCCCCATGACCCGGATTGTTAACGTGTGGTTCATGAGCTTAGCTCAATATACCCCACTCCTGATAATTGTAGAATGCATTACAATTATCATAAACACTACATTTTCCTTGAAGGGTGTATCAACTGAACCCTGTGGAACTTGTATTCACTAACACTTAAACCTATGACTCTCACTCAACAACTAGTGTTGACTTTCTAAGCATGTATCCTAGGTATACTACTATACGGAGCTATGGCAGGAGGAGGCACTGAACTTGGAGGACTTTCAAACCGGTTATCATTCAAACATAACCTTTCAACTAGACTTTGGGACCTCAACATTAGTAAAAGTATATCTTTTACTGTAAAAACTCTGATATTTTAATGAATGATAACTCATTTTCTAAAAACGTCTCTTTTCGAGTTGTTTTCTATTACTGTAACTATGATTCCATGAAGTAATACCCCAACTCTAAATCCGCTACGAAACGTGAAAATAGGGGTGTTACAGGAATTGGGTTTCCAATTCTGTTGATAGTCCTAAGGGATGTAGAATAGCTGTCGGGTGAGATCCTAGTATTCTTAATGTTAGTTTATTGTCTCAAACTAGCCAAGTGATGCATTTCTTGGTTAGCAATATTAGTAATAATGTTTCATTTTATGTCTCTTGTATTTATGGAGACAACACTGTTAAGGTTAGATTGAAATTATGGGATAGTCTTAATGATCATAAAGCCATGGTAGGCAGTTCTCCTTTGGTTATGATGGGTGATTTTAACACCACTTTGCACCAAAATGAGAATTCCAACTGTTTCAATGTAAAGAAAGTGTTGGGTATGGAAGAATTTAAGGATTGCATTAGATACTTGAATATGGGTGATATTAACATGAATGGGTTATTTTATACTTGGATCCAGAAGAAGAAGGATCATAAGGAGGGTATTCTCAAGAAGCTTGATAGGATTATGGGTAATGATTGTTTTTTAACCAAGTATCCTGATAGTGTTGCTAGATTCCTCCCTTATTTATCTTCTGATCATTCTCCAGCAGTTCTTTGTATACATGATGTTATTGTCAAGAATAGGAAAACTAAATCCTTTAGGTTTCAGAACTATTTGGCTAAGAAAAAGGGTTTTATTGAAACTGTAGAGAACAATTGGTTCATTGGTGTTAAGGGTTATGATATGTATGTTATTGCTAAAAGATTAAAGGCTATGAAAGGTCATTTGAGGAGGCTGAACAGAGAGAATGGTAATGTTTTTGATAAAGTGAAGTGTTTGAAGGTTGAATTAGACAGAATTTAGTGTAGTTTGGACAAAGATCCTCATAATGTGTTCCTTAGACAAGAAGAAATTGTGTATGTTGCTGCTTATAAAGAAGCTCTTGTTGATGAGGAAAGATTATTAAAACATAAAGCTAAAATTCAGTGGTTAAGGGAGGGTGATGCTAATAGTTCATACTTTCACAACATGATTAAGGGAAGAATGAGTAAGAACAGACTTGATGAAGTTAAAGATATGCAGGGTAACTCTTTCAGTGGTAACAATGTTGCTGCTAGGTTTGTTAAGCATTTTGAAGAATTTTTCAGAGAAGACAATGATATTTATCCTATTGAGGATCCTGATAGCCTTTTCACTAAGAAGCTTAATGCTGAGACTGCTATGGATTTGATTGGTGATATTTCTGATGATGAGATGAAATTGGCTTTGTTTGACATAGAGGATGACAAGGCTTCAGGCCATGATGGTTACACTTCTAAGTTTTTCAAAGCTGCTTGGAAAGTTATGGGACATGATACTTGTGCTACAGTGAAAGAATTCTTTTCTAGTGGCAACTACTTGGTGAGTTCAACTCTACTCTTATATCTCTCATCCCTAAAGTTAAAACTCCTTTACTTGTCTCTGATTATAGACCCATATCATGCTGTAATGTCATCTATAAAACCATTAGTAAAGTCATTACTAACAGAATTAAGAGGGTATTAAATGATTTGGTTGATGTCAACCAAAGTGCTTTCATACCAGGTAGACAAATTTGTGATAACATCCTTTTAGCTCAAGAATTTATGAGAGGTTATGGGTGGAATTGGGGGGCAAAGAGATGTGCCTTTAAAGTTGATATTCTCAAAGCTTATGATACGGTGAACTGGAATTTTTTGAAGTGCATCTTAAGTAATTTTGGTTTTCACCCTGTTATGATCTAATGGATAATGGTGTGTCTAACCACTGCCCATTTCTCTGTGTGTATCAATGGTGAAACTCATGGCTTCTTTAAAGCTGGAAGGGGCTTAAGACAAGGGGATCCAATATCCCCTTATCTCTTTACTTTGGTGATGGAAGTGCTAAACCTCATGTTAAGAAGACAGGTGAGGGCTGAAAGAAAGTTTCAATATCATTGGGGTTGTAAGGAGCTCAGAATCACAAATTTATGCTTTGCGGATGACTTGTTGATGCTTTGCCATGGTGATCTGACTTCTGCTTCTGTACTAAGAAGAGGATTTGATGAATTTGGTATGTCTTCTGGTTTATACCCTAGTATGGATAAAAGTGAAGCTTTTTTTAGTAATTTAACTGCTGATGTCATTGCTAATATTCAAATGGTGATGCCATTTAAAGAAGGGAAATTGCCTATTAGATATTTAGGAGTGCCCCTTGTCTCTAAAAGTTTAAAGATTAATGATTGTAAGGTTTTGATTGACATTGTGGATAAGAGGATAGGTGATTGGAGAAACAAGTGCCTCTCCTTTGCTGGTAGATTGCAATTGATCTCTTCTGTGTTAGCTTCTATCCAAGTTTATCGGTCTTCCCTATTTGTGTTACCTAACAGTGTTTGTGAGACTATTGATAAAATGTTTAAAAGATTTCTGTGGAATAGAGGTGAATCTGCTCAGGGTAAAGCTAGTGTAGCTTGGAAAGAGGTATGTAAGCCTAAGTGTTAGGGGGTCTTGGGATTAAATCTGTTCAAATGCGGAATAGAGCTTTAATGTCACAGCACCTTTGGAATATTGTGACTAGAAAGGATACTATTTGGGTGAAATGGATTAATATCTATAGATTAAAAGGTAAGAGCATTTGGAGTATTAAGTTGAGAAAGGGAGCTCCCTGGAGTTAAAAAAAGCTTCTTGACTTAAGAGATATGATTAGAAGGTTTATATGGGTTAAAATTGGTAATGGTAATGACTGTAATGTATGGTTTGATAGATGGTCTGCTAATGGTCCTCTTAGTAGACTTATTAGCTTAAATGATCTTGATTTAGCTAGTATGAATTACAAAGCTAAGGTTGCTGATATGATTAATGGTAATGAGTAGGAATGGCCTATGGAATGGGATGGTAAGTTTGATTCTGTTTTAGATGTGCCAGTTCCTCTCATTGATGCTTAAAAAAATGATAGAAGTGTTTGGGTCAATAAAAAGGGCAAAGAAGTTGAGTTCTATGTGAGTGAGGTGTGGAAAGCAATTATGGATGATTCTCCTACTGTTATTTGGCATAATCATGTGTGGTTTTCTCAATGCATTCCTAGGCATGCATTTATTTTATGGACTGCTATTAAAGGTAGGTTGAAGACTAGAGATAGATTGGCCAGGTGGTTCGAGGTGGGTAATATGAGGTGTCTCCTATATAATCCAGCATGATGAAACACATAGTCACTTGTTCTTTTCTTGTGTGTTCTCTAAAAGATTGTGGGAGAGGCTTAAACCTATGTCTAAGCTTGAAAGTGTGGGAAATGAATGGGCTGGGGTAATATCCTCTATTGTTAACAAGACTGCTTCTAACACTATTTGGAGTGTAATTCAAAGACTGATTTTGGGTGCATCAGTCTACTGTATTCGGCAAGAAAGAAACAATAGATGGGCTGGCCAAGTTTTTAGGAATGAGGACAGTGTTTTCAATCACATTGTTTGTATTGTCAGGATGAGGTTGTTGGGCTTAAAACTGAAAATCACTCCAAATGTCTATAAAGCTGCTTCTATTTGGGATATTCCAGTGGGAAGAAATGAGTATTACAAGAGAACAGTGGATGTTTTGGTCAACTTTTGACCTTTGCTTATTCATGATCAGTATCCACATCTTTTACTCTTAGGTTCTCCTTGTTCATGAGGGAACTGGTTTTTGGAAATGTAACACATGCTTTGATCCTTTTATTGGTGTTTGTTATATGTTGTCTTATCAGGGCTCTATGAATGTGATGAAGATTTGGTCTATGGGTGAATGCGATCATGTGCTATGCTATTGCTGTGAGTTGAAGAATGATGGCTGTTTGGTATGGTTTGATGATTTTGGTCCTAGCTAACAATGATGATCCTTGCTGCTGACTGATGGAGATTGGATGGTGTGTTTGGGAAGGTTTTGGAGAGTGTTGCACTCTTTTTGTCCTTCTCTATGGTTTTGCCCCTTAGGGTTTTACATAGGAAGGTTTTTAAGGAGGCAAACTCTCCTTAACTGCTACTTTGGCACTTCCCTAGTTCTTCTATGAGTTTGTGGCATTTGTTCTTATGTTTTATGCCTGGTTGGTTGCTGTTTTGTGCTTTTGGATGGCATGGTTTTTACTTCTTTTGTTATAAGTTGGATGTTATGATGTAGCCCCTGATTTCTGTATAGTCTAAATGTATTGTGTTGTTTTGGGTGTTATTGGTTGGTCCCTTTAACACTTGATGATGCAGAAGTACACCTAGGTTTACAGTTTGAATTTGGCTTCATTATTGTCATCTTACTTTGTTTATTGTATTTCTAGCTTAGTTATTAGTTGTTATGTAATTGAGCTTGGGAAATTGTCTTATGCCATCTTTTTTTGTAGTACAAATGTGTGGAAGTTAGGGATGTGTCCTAACTTTTGTTAACACTTTGTAGTTTCTCTCTTGTACTGCCTTTTGGCATCTCCTTTACTTAATAAAATTTACCTTTAAGTAAAAAAAAATCGAAAAAAACAAGAAAAATATAATAAAAAGGTAGAAAAAGAAAAGTGGAAAAAATATACAGACTACCATGCCGTTTCTTTTATTTATGTTTATGTTGGTCGTAGTTAGTGTAAGTTGAGTCGAGTCTTGGCTTAGTAACGCCGCATTGTACATGTAATTAACCAAGACAATTGACTTGACCGTGTTTTTCCATATCCCTACACCTAACGTTATAACCCTTTGAAAGACCTCTTTGATAGTTTATCCTAGGTGCTTACGCCAAAGTGGTGGAGGTTTTGATCCTTTCCCAAGCCTATGGTAATCTATTCGCTATGACAGGTAGTGAGAGATATTTTTCCATTTCCATTTGTGATATATAAACTTATAACACCCGAGAGATGAGAGTATCCAAACACTATATGTGAGGTGCTAGTATATAATTTCCGTGCTTGTTTTGACTAAGGTGGAACGATCATTTGTTGTAATTACTTTCATATTAATTATTGAATGACCCATAACTTGTATTTTGATTGGTATAAAAGCTCATTTGCTTGAGGACAAGCAAATCTCAAGTGTAACGGTATTTGATAAGGATTTATTTGATACGCTTTTAGGGGGCCATTTAAGCCCTAAATCATAAATATATGGTTTAATATTACCTTAAATCACTTCTTTTGTCATTTTAGGTACTTGGGATGAGAATTCTGAAAAATGGAGCATTTTGGGAATTTTTGAAGATAAAAGTGAAGAAAACAACAAAATCAAGAAACTATGCTGGAAATTGCACCTGAAGACGTCACGCCTTACAGGGTGACGCCGTCACTTGAAGATTCAAGTGGTGGAATTTATTTGCAAATGACGGGCCAGAGAACTGTTTGTGGATTAACACGTGACTGCATCACGTGTTATTGGAAGTAGGGCGTCACATATTATGTTAACAAGAGACGGCCCAGTGATGACAATGAGTGACAACGTCAAGAAGATTAATTGGGCGTCAAGAAATCCTAATCACGGCGCTTTGACGACGTCAAGACTCATAACCTGACGCCGTCACCTATGTATCTCTATATATACTTTTAGATTTTTTCATTAGAAAGGGGTGGAACTTTGTATGGAACTTTGGGAGTCCGAATTTTACAGCACTTTTAAGGTTTCAAACCCTATTTTCTTCCATGTTTAATTGAAAAATAAGTTCTCCTTTAATCATTCAATATGTCTATGTGTTGTTTGATTAATTGTTTGTCTTTTCTTTTCATTAACATGCTAGCTTAGATCTCTTAGTGTTTGCTTAGATCTAATGAAACCTAGTTGTTAATTATTGATTGTTGATTTGTTATTGATTGTTTGATTGATATACTCACGTTAGGCTTAAGAAAGCTGGCTAATCTCCTATACGGTAACATGCTTGAATGTCTTAAGAAACGTAATCGGATATGTACTACGGTTTTATTGACTGTATTTAATACATGAGTAGATGTTGATGATTCTATGGTAGGACACTAAACGTGTCATCATAAGAAGAAATAAATACTCATAGAGTTGGGGAAGGACGTACACGCCCCCACGACCAGTATTAAGGAATACAATCCTTCAATCAAACAGTTGTAACAAATCAATAAATCAATAAAAGATAACTAGGGAGCAGTGAAATCAAAGTAAACACACTTGTCTCCTATAAGTAATCCGCCGCATTTACTTTTCTTGTTATTTTATTTTATTTTGTTTAATTAGTAATTTTGGGTTAGTTGACTAGCAACTAATTCCGCCCATTCTTCCAAATACCTGAGATTTTACTGCTTTTCATAAAATAAAAAATACAAAAAGAATCATCCCTCACCTTTAGACCTAGTTAACCTATCTCAATCCTTACGACACTATTCCCCTAGAGAACGATCAATCCCCCGATACTTGCCACTCACTATACTACATCGGTCAGGTACACTGCCTGAAGGATTGCTAGCTTCTCAAGATCCCTAAGAAGTAAAACCTTTTGTGAGGCGCAATCCTCGCATCACCCAAAACCCTCCAATTTCATCTCAATGAACTTTAACCTCTAAATTTCAAGATTAATATGAATTAGACATCATATCTTGTGGGAATAATGTTCATGAACTTATTTCTTGAGTTGGACACTAATTCTCCTTCAATGATCACTAGAATTGATCCCCACTTTTTCCATCCTTGTTTCTCACGTCACACACAACTCCAGGGAGTATGAGAATGTTTTTAATGTTTGGTGGGTAAGTCTAATTATAAACATCTGTACATAGTTTCATAATATGGCATAAATAGTCCTTCATGTCCTATTATTTAGCTTTTGCCTACATAACACTTATATACCATTTATTTTAACTTTAATGTTTTACTTTCACTTAACTTTTATTTACTAACAAATCATATTAAGTTTTTAAACACATAAATGTTATATTCAAACTTACACAAAGACATTTTAATAACAAAATATTGAAACTGATTTTGGTGTCACTGCTAATCAATGTTTTATAAATGTGTCATACTTGACACCATTTGTTTTTCTGTGTAGCGAATAAATTTTTTTGCTTTTCAGTACTTTTTTTTTTTTTGTCTTTTTGAACTTTTATGGGTATTGAAAACCTGTGATAACCATTTTGCCTTGTGAATTTGCAAAAATTGCATCCACCGTCCCTTAAACTTTTTTATATGCGTTTTAAACTTTTTTAAAACATATAGAGTAAAATGCAGAAATCGTCCCTGTGGTTTGCAAAAATTGCAGAAATCGTCCCTGGTTTTCCGAAAGTGCAGGCAGCCTCCCCATGGCGAAACTTTTGGATCATTTTGGTCTCTGGTTTTAACTGTCGTTAAGTGGATTTCGTTAGCAGTTACACATTAGCCCCTTTTGGCCAACGATCGTTCCAACGTTCATCCTTTAAACTAACGACCGTTTATAATTTTTTTTTTTTTTTGGTTTATTTAAAGTGTTTCGACTTTTTTATACATTTTTTTTTATAAAAACATATACGTTTTTGTATACATTTTTATATAAGTTATTATATACGTATTTATAACAACATATACGTTATTATATACGTATATAATATACCTTTTTATATATTATATGTTTTTATATATGTCATTGTATATGCTTTTATATAAGTTTTTGTAAATGTTTTTATATACGTTTTTATACACGTTCTTATATACATTTTTGTATACATTCTTATATACGTTTTATATGCTTTTATATACGTATTTATAAAAATATATACGTTTTTATATACCTTTTTATATGTTTTTATATACATTTTTGTATACATTTTTATATACGTTTTTGTATGCGTATATATACGTTTTTGTATACATATATAAAAATATATAAAAAGTGTGTAAAAATGTATCAAAAACGTATATAATAACATATATATATTTTTATAAATACGTATATAAAAGCGTATAAAAAATTATATAAAAAGTATTAAAAAAAAAACTTTATCAAATGTATACAAAAACGTATAAAAAGTATATAAGAACATATTTAAAAAATTATATAATAAGTATATAAGAATATATACAAAACGTATATAAGAACGTGTATAGAAACGTATAAAATATACAAAACGTATATAAGAACGTGTATAGAAACGTATAAGAAAACATATATATAAATGTATATAGAAACATATAAAAACTTGTATATAAAAGCCTATAAAAACTTGTATAAAATGTATATAAAAACGTACATACTTTTACAAAAATGTATATAAAAAATCAAAAAACTTTAAATAAACCAAAAAAATAAAATTTATTAACGGTCCTTAGTTTAAAGGATGAACGCTGCAACGATCGTTGGCCAAAAGGGGCTAACGTGTAACTGCTAACGGAATACACATAACGAAGGTTAAAACCAGGGACCAAAATGATCCAAAAGTTTCGCCACAGGGAGGCCGCCTGCACTTTCAGAAAACCAGGGACGATTTCTGCAATTTTTGCAAACCACAGGGACAATTTCTGCGTTTTACTCAAACATATATAAATGGTACCTATATTTTAGCCAAAATAGCATCCACCGTCCTTAAACTTTTTTTTTTTTTTTTTTTGGATCCACTTCTTATTGTTTTGACCCGTTACGCTTTTATCTACGTGTTTTTATATACATTTTTATGTACATTTTCGACAGTTTTTATATGTTTTCATCTGTTTTTATATGTTTTCGTCTGTTTCATACTTTTTCATCCGTTTTTATACGTTTTCGCCCGTTTTCATACGTTTTCGTTCTTTTTACTACGTTTTCGTCCATTATTATACGTTCTCATCCGTTTTTATACGTTTTCGTCCGTTTTTCTCACGTTTCCTAACTTTTCATATGTTTTCGTCCTTCTTACTATGTTTTTTTTTGTAACCATGATTTCTGACCTTTTTGTCGACTAATCCAAGGAGTTTGAACCCACCGCTACGCGGACTTAAACCAGGTAAAGCCCCTCCCTTTTCAGGATATTGGTGTGGCCACTTAAGGATGTTTGCACCAGGCAGGAATTGAACTTGAGACCCCACACATTTTAAAGTGATAGCCACAAGCCCTTTAAGTGATAGTCACAGGTCCTTCTTAATATGTTTTGGTCCATTAACGTTTTCATCTGTTTTTACACGTTTCCGTCCATTTTTTTACGTTTTTATCAGTTTTGATTCATTTTTATACGTTTTCGTCTATTTTTATATGTTTTCATTCTTTTTCATCCATTTTCTTACGTTTTTGTCCGTTTTACAATGTTTTGGTCCATTTTTATACTTTTTCATTAGTTTTATACGTTTTCATCAATTTTTATACGTTTTCTAACGTTTTTATGTGTTTGTATACGTTTTCGTCCATTTTTATTTGTTTTTATCAGTTTTGGTTCGTTTTTATACATTTTCGTCTGTTTTTATACGTTTTCATTCGCTTTTATTCGTTTTCTTACGTTTTTATACGTTTTTAACCATTTGTGTACGTTCATATACGACCCGTTACGTCTGTATACATTTTTGTCCATTTTTGTACATTTTCTTACGTCTATATACGTTTGTGTACATATGAAAACGGATAATGATTGTTAATGACTATTAAAAAAACGTATGAAAGAATATAAAACATATAAAAACGCATAAAACTTATAAAAACGGATGAAAACGTATAAAAATAAACGAAAATGCATAAAAATGTAACGGGTCGTACATGAACATAAAAAACGGATTAAAACGTATGAAAACGTATAAAAACGGACGAAAACATAAAAAAAATGAAACGTATAAAAACGGATGAAAACGTATAAAAACGGACCAAAACCAAGAAAAACATATGAAAACGTGTAAAAACGGACGACAACGAATAAAAATGGACGAAAACATATGAAAGCACATGAAAACATATGAGAACGTAAGAAAGCGTATAAAAACGGACGAAAACACATAAAAACGGATGAAAACGTATAAAAACGAATGATAACATATAAAAATGTATTAANATGTTTTTGCACACATTTTTATACACACATTTTTATACACGTTTTTATGCATGTTTTATACGGATTTTCATACATACATTTGTATACACGTTTTTATGCACGTTTTTATACACACGTTTTTTATACACACATTTTTATGCATGGTTTTACACACGTTTTTATAAACACACATTTACACACATTTTTATACACACGTCTTTATACAGACATTTTTATATACGTTTTTATACACACATTTTTACGTTTTTGTCTTTTTTTTACGTTTCGTCGGTTTTTTTACGTTTTGTCAGAAAGTGTGAAATAAGGGACGAAAACATAAAAATACAGACGAAAACATAAAAAGATTGGCGAAGACGTAAAAAATGGACGAAAACGTGAAAAAACGGACGAAAAATTGAAAAATCGGACGAAAACGTAAAAAGCCGGACGAAAACGCGAAAAAATGGACGAAAACACGAAAACGGGACGAAAACGCAAAAAAAAGGGACAAAAACGTGAAAAAACAGACGAAAGCGTGAAAAAACTGACGAAAACGTAAAAAATAGACGAAAACGTAAAAAAATTGGATGAAAATGTGAAAAGCCGGACGAAAACGTGAAAAACCGGACGAAAACGCGAAAAACTGGACGAAAACGCAAAAAAACTGGCGAAAACGCAAAAAAACTGGCGAAAACGTATAAAAACGTGTGTAGAACCGTGCATAAAAACGTGTGTATAAAAAACGTGTGTATAAAAACGTGAATAAAAATGTGTATACAAATGTGTGTATGAAAATCCGTATAAAACATGCATAAAAACGTGTATAAAAATGTGTGTATAAAAATGTGTGCAAAAACGTGTAAAAAATGTACATAAATTTTAAAAATTATAAAAGTCATCTAACTTGTTACTTTTTGTCATTGTATGTAGTCATGATAAACGATCGTTAGTCTAAAGGACTAACGGTGCAATGATAAACCTAACGACCGGTAGGTTAACCTGCTCCAGCAGGTGAATCAAGTCACCGCTACACACAATGGACGAATTTAGCAAGTTTAGTGACACATTGGGAAAAAAAGAGAAAGCTACATACAATGAGAAAAAGTGGCAAGTTGCATACATTTTCAGGTAATTTGCCCTTATTTTAATGCACATTTTAAAGTATTTTAAGACTTTTTTAAGTGGGCAGACATTAACAACATTATGAGTGTATGCGTCTTTTTACTTTATTTACAATGGCACGTTTTTTGTTTGTTTTATGTTGTGGTGTCACTTTGTTTGCGTTCATACTGCTTTCTTTATATTTCTTTAAGTTTGTTCTTTATTTATGTTCTGAAATCAGCAAACATTGTTTTGTAAAATAGGAATCCACACTTACCAGTCACCAAAGTTCAAACTAATTAAGTGGCTATGATAAATCTCTCAGGAATAAAATCTTTTTCGGGTCTCAAGGTAATCAAAATTTTCTTTTCTATATATAAAAGTTACATCTAACAACAATATTGTCGTATGATGGAACTTCATTTGTCCCCATCTCCTTTTGACTCGGTCAGTAATGAACCAAACTGACGAAGTACGTGTGAATGTGTCATGCTTAGCTTAGCTTACTTTGAACTTATCGTGGATAAACCGATATCATAGAGGTGGCAAAACGGGCTGCCCGGCGGGCACGGATCACGGTTCAAACGGGCTAGAGCCCAAACGGGTACATGCTAAACGGGCAGGGGCCAAACGGGCACATGTTATATCAATCGTTTTAGAAAAGACCTAAAACGATAAAATAAATTCCTCAAATGTAACACTTCATTTATATAAAAATTAAATATATTATATTTATAAGTTTTTCTCTAAAAACAATTCAAAAAAAGAATAAGCTAAATGTGCCTAAATCTTTTACAAATTTACTTTAATTAGCATATTTTTTAACTTTGGGCACAAATTGCCACCTCTAATAGCAATTGAAGTTTTCAATACTTGGTAAAACCGAACTTTTAACTCTTACGTGACTCTATAAAATATTTTTTCTTGTTTGGGTTTAACCTAAAACCTTTTGTTAGTTATGATACAATTTTTTTGTTCTTTAACCAAAAATTCTTTGTAATTGTCTACTTTTAATTCTTTTTCTACTTGATGTTATTCTCCTCATCTCAAGTTAAACATTTATGTTTTTGCTTTATGTTATTTTAAAATACAAGTCTTCACCTGCCAAGTGTTTTATAACATTCCAGTTTGGCCCCAATTACAACGAATCACAAAATTTCTAAATGCGTACACTTTATAACAATACTTTTGACATTTTCCTAGTAAATAACGTAATGATTCAGCACTCGTAAAATTTTAAAATATTTCCATTATGTTGAATATTGAAGTGTTTATAGAAATGAAATATGATTAGTGATGACTACCGGAAGTGAGTTGGGCCATGACGACTTTTGAATTTACTAAAGACCGAGTCAACACTCACTCGTTTCGTTACTCGGACACGCCAAAATAGTCCCCGTGATATTTTTGACAAGTATTTTCATACGGAGTATCAGTTTTTGTTTATCTATGTTGTGTAATACTAGCAGGGTACCCGCGCGATGCGGCGGCTGGTACCCTGAAATTAAATTTTGGCGAGTAACGTTTTCTAGCTATATGCGTTTTGTGACAATAATTTTACAAATAGCGAGATTTTAAGTAGTTAAAAAAAAAAAAAAAAAAANATTGTGAAGATAGTTAGATAAGCCCAACCTCACAATTAATTTAACAAAATTTTCAGATTTAGCCCATGCTAACTAAAAATTCGCAACCCAACTTTAAAAAATCCAGCAAGCCCATAATTATTATCTAATATCCAACCCAAATCCACAACAAACCCTACACCCTTTAGAATATATGTTCTTCATTATGGAAACCTAAACACACATCGCACATTCAAGGTCCTCATCCAACCTTCTCTCCATCTAAAAAAAACTTGCAGTCACCAAATATCTCCTTCTCCAAAATAATACGCATATTCAATCTTTCCAACCTTATAACTCCTTAACAAACGAACATAACACATCTATTAAATCCACCCTTATATCTCCATGGCAGTCACACACCTAAATAGCTCGTCTTCCTACATATCAAAAACGCTGCATCATAATAACATTTCTTCCATCTCCTTATCACAAACGCATCATAAACCTTCTTTATTTCAACCGTAACCGAAGCACACTATGTTCGTCAAGATCTCATTAAAGAGGTCTTGGGTAGGTTGTTTGTTTGTTGTCCTCTTATTACTTTCAAGATATATGATGGTTTACTCTTATACTCTTGTTTTAACAAACAAATTTATGAGTATTAAAGAGAAGACTGAGATTGTTCTTTCTTTGTAATTTCCAAGTCTCGGTTGTTTGATAAGGAGTAGTTATTGTGTTGTGTTGACTGTGGTTCTTTCTTTATTTTCATTTCATGGCTTAAGGGTGTATGTGGACAGTACGTAGGATGTTGATTGTTTGTTATGGATTCTGGATTTGTCAGATTATTTTTAACTTTAGTTGTAGAGATTTTTTACTGTTGAATCATTTAGTATAAATTTTGTTTCATTTTTTTTTTCATTTTAACTACTGGATTTTAGATTTATGTTTTGGAAGGTTAATATTTTGGAAGCTTAATTTGATTGTACATTGCGGTAAAATGGTTGTGTATTTTAGTGAGAGGGTAAATTAAATAGTGTATTAATTATATGTGTTGGATAGTACTTTTTTAGTTATCTTTGTGCTCTAAATAGTTGTAAACAATGCTTGATAATTTGTATTTTTTATAAAGGGGGTGTTTTAATGACTACCATTTAATAGCATTAATGTTGTTTGATAGAATTTTGGTCTTAAAATGACACCACGCTTGTTTTTGTTGTACAATATGCTTACTTTGTTGTAATTCTGAAAATTAGGTGCATTAAAGTGTTGTAAACCATGCATTATTTCTTGTAAATCTGAAAATTTTGGAGAGAGAGTGCTCCATGCATTATATGTAGTATAGATTCTCATGGTTAACAAATTAACATTAACTACGTATAAATAGGAAAATGTTTTTATTCTTAAAATTTAAAAAATCTTAAAAGTAAGTACCTTGTTGTGTTCAAAATACCCTTTTAATTTTAATGTGGTACAAGATGCTTTGACAGTGTTATTCGTCGAAAAAAAACCCAGTGGTGTTGCTGTAGTGCACTGGCAACAGCGCCATTGGCTCGCCGGCCTCATTGCTCCACTGCTAACACTATTCATTTCTTTTTTTATATTATTATTATTATTATTATAAACATCACTTTATTATTATTATTATTATTATTATTATTATTATTATTATTATTATTATTATTATTATTATTATTATTATTATTATTATTAAATGGGTTTGGTGTTTGCGAGTTGTGTTTGTGTTAGTTTTTGCGTTTATGTTTGCGTTTTCTACTTGTGTTTGTAAAGGCTTTATTTATTTATTTATTTATTTATTCTTTCTGTTCAAAAAAAAATTATTTATTTATTTACTTTTTCATTTTAAACCATTTTATTTTATATTTCTACATTTTTAGTTCATTTGATACTTTTTCTTACATCATAAGTCTCTAACATGTTTGCAATGTTAGTCCTTAAGTTATTTTTTCTTATATTTTTAGTCCTTTAAATATATAAAATTTGGTGTAACTTTATAAAATGAAATTCTTTGTTTTAAAAGAAAATGGAAAAGGAAGAAAAAAATGAGACCCACAGACAACAGTAAAACAGTTATTTGTTGGTTGCTAAGAGCATCCACTATGGTGGTTTATAAATAGGTCTAAGAAAAGATGACGAGGTCTATCAATCTATTAACCATAGTGGAAATGTGTTTCATGCTTATGTAGAATGAAAACGTCTAATATCTTGAACCTCTTCAAAATTTAATGCTTTTGTGTTTAATGAGGTTTTATAAAGCTTAAAAGTTTATGCATAGTGAAAAAAAGGTTTATAACAACAAAAAGGTTCATGAATTTATGATTTAAGATGACTATGCACTATTATAAACCTTTATAAAGGTTCACCGGAGGATGTTTTAGTTATTGGTTGTTATTGAAGGGTTGCTGAAGTGGTGCTGAATGAGACACCAATAACAGTTATTAGTTACTTGGTTTGGCTAGCTCTCTAAGAGAGATGATTTATATAACCATATTAGAAGACAAATCTCAACAACTAGTTTTTCTATTAAAAAAAAAAAAAAAAAAAAAAAAAAAAAAAAAAAAAAAAAAAAAAGACTAGAGTAATTAAAATTTTTAAATTAAAAAAAATCCAATTTAACGCCTCCTCCGGCAACCGACATCACATCGGTATATATTACTAGCGGTTATATAGCATAGTAGCAAAGTTTGATTCCAGACACTTCCACAAATTTTTTAACTGAGAGAATACGTTGTACAGACCTTTGGGTCTATACACTATATATCCCCTTAGCATGTGTATACGCCGTATACACCCTTGGATGAATACACCATATACACCCCTGGATGTATACGCCGTATACACCTATAGATAGTTTATGCACTATTCTGCCTTTGACCATTTTTTCACAAAACACTTAGTGAATATATTTGAACATAAACATGTTTAACCATGCCTGTAAACTGAATATATAGGTATAACACGTGAAAGCGTATTTTCTATATAGAAACGTTCTTATGCCAAAAGCCCCATAAAAACTTGAAACTAACTAAATACATGATCTTAAGTTATAAGTAACTTGCAAAATCTTTGACATAATTACATAAGCATGGTACATAATCTTAACACTGAAAATAACATTTAACTTGGGGCATTTCAAGAAGATAACATGAGATGGTGATGAGAAGCTCGTTACCTAACTCGCGAGCTACACCAATTAACCCATCATGCCCCATTTAACACTTAGCTTGGTCTCATCTTGTATACCTACAAAACGTGAACTGAAAACGGTAAGCACACAACTTAGTAAGATAATGGATGAACTGAAACATAAAGTGAGCATGAACATAAATATGATATAATGACCGCTCGGGCCAACATGATACTTGACTTGTAAAATATGACCTCTCAGGTCAACATGAGACTTGACTTCTATAATATGACCAAACGGGTCAACATGATACTTGCCTTGCATAATTTGATCACATGGGTCTACATGATACTTGACTTGCATAATATAACCACACATGTCAACATGATAACGACTTGCATAACATGATGACACGGGTAAACATGATACTTCACTTGCATAATATGACCACTCGGGTCAACATGATAACGTGACTTGCATAACATGACCACTCGGGTCAACATGATTACGTAACTTGCATATTGGGTCATCATGATAAGGTGACTTGCATTTATGACCACATTGGTCATCTTATAACGTGACTTGCATTTATGACCAAATGGGTCATCTTGATATCGTGACTTGCATAATATGACCACATGGGTAAACATGATAACGTGACTTGTATAATATGACCACTCTAGTCAGCATGATAACGTCACTTGCATAATATGACCACTCGGGTCAACATGATTACATTACTTGAATATTATGACCACACGGGTCACCATGATAACGTGATTTGTATACATGACCACTCAGATCAACGTGAATACGTGACTTTATTATATGATCACTAAGATCAACGTGAATACATAACTTGTAAATATGACATAACTTACATGCTGAAACACATTTAATCTACTAAAAATTTTACTCACCTGAAACGTGAAGTGCAAGCTATCGCATCTTGAACATGACTTGAGCACCTAAACATGATATATGCACAAGTATGCTGTTAAGACATATGGTTACGATATAAACACCACATAAACATGCCATGATCAAATAGGCTATAAACATGAACTATGAACACGTACATTAGCTTGTCTATAAACATGAAAATCATCCATGAGCTTGCATAGACACATTATCATCTTTTAAACATCAAAACACATAACAATGTCAAACTGTCCAATCTGCTTAGATTAGAAATTACCATTTTGACTGACTTTTACTTTGAACCAGCTCATGAAAACAGGTTCAGATTGAAATTAGACTCTTCTGCATTTTCGAAAATGTATGACACGCCTCAAACGAAGCTACGGTCGGCACTGACTCAAATGGTATTTTTTGGTTCATTGACTCTGGTTGCTGAAACCGCATCATTAACTAGAGTTTCTTGACTTCGTCTTGCTGGTAAACCAAAGGAGATAGCTTGTTGAGTTTTTAATAGCGATTTTTTTGGAGTTAGGCTATTTTATATCTAAATGTAGCGATAGATTGTTGAGCACCGAATTGGCCCAAACAATTTTGCTTGCCCTCGTGAGCACGAGCAAGGCGGCCGCCACTACAACACTACAACAGAGACCTTGCAATACCAAACTACTTAATCATTAAAGCTAACTTCATATTACCTTTTAAAACAAAAAGGAAAAAGTTAAAGTTAACTTTAATAATAAGACCTCACAAGAAACTCAGAAAAACCACTAACACATTAATAGTCATGTTAAAACACTGAAGCTGAAACGTAAAATGCTTGACTTGAAACCTTGAGCTTGAGCTTAATGAGGGCGGAACCCTAAGTTCGATTGGTGTTTTTGACGAATGGAGAAAAGGCCTTTAGGGCTTCAGGGATCATGTACCACTCGATTATTGACAATTAACCCAAGGAATTCAAATATTGTTTACTCATATGTGCTCATAGATATTACCATATCTATACTACATATAAAGAGTGTATGGTCAAACCTTGAAATGTGAAATGTTGAAAGTCAAGGGTGAGAGAAATGCATAGTGTAATTAATACTTTTATTTAAACACCTTATTAATTAAAAGTACAATAATTTATTCACATTGTACAACCAATTAAAAACATATTTACCATATTTACTAAATTAAAAACAACCAATTAAAACACCCTTACTAAAAAGTACAATAAAATTTTCACAATATACAATTTAAACAAGCTACGATATAATCTAAAATATAAAATAATTAATCTAAAATATTTCAAAAGAAAACTATTAATACACATCGAAAACCGGGTTGACCCGGGACGCTTCAAAACTGGCGGGTTGACCCGGTTTAATTTGACCCGTTTTTGACTCAACCCGTCGGCTTGACTCGGTTTAAATCGATCCGTTTTTCGATTTCAAAACATTATGTTTAATCCCCAAATATTCAAACTTTTATTATTTTTCTTTTATAACCAATAAACTTTTTTTATCACTAAACGATCTGTCGCTATAAAATCACGTTGTTATGCACGGGTACTCGTCTAATATTTCATAAAATATTTCCTATACTTTGTTAGGTCTAAAATGATAATGAGTATATAATGTGTTAATGAACCAGCTAGTTTCCTTTTTGTGACTTTCAAACGTTCTATACCCTTCAAGTTTATTCAACGAGTTAAAACTTAAAATAGCAAACACGGTCGTGGGTAACTTTCATCTTTTGAGATAAGGTTACTTCTACGGATGCATTGACAATAAATTTTTGTTTATAATGACGTGTGGCAATGATAGCTTTATGCTAAAAAAAAACGCCATTATTTAAAAAGATGCTGTCATGCAAGTAACGTGTTTCGTATAAAATGATCCAATGACATTATGTTATACTATAAGTTACTATACATTTCACACAATGAGAAACTCAGAAGGCATACATTTACTTTTCCAGTGAACATGAATCAAACTTTTCATTATCTTTTCAATTAATACAAAAAAAAGTAACATACTCTTTTTATAGATTAAGTAAGACGTACTAATTAATGGGTTAGGGATCAGGGTATGAAACATCCATAGAGCTAGCTAGCACAACTACGCTTTCGAAGATTCACCTAAAAAGCAAACAAAAAGCTATTGCTGTTAGATTGCGTTAGAATTTGATAATCATGACTAGCATATTAAATTACTAATATCAAGTAGCACAAGTTGCGGAAGCGTAGGATCAAGTATAACATATAATAGTTAACTAAAACATAAATAGAGAACGTACCCTATGCAATTCTTGATCAATGGAAGAAGTGAAGAACCCTAATTTAGGGTTTATGTAGATCTATGTTAAACCCCTTACCTTTTTGTTTAACGATCTCTTGATAACAACAATAGTGTGTTGTTACCTCGTTCTTGTACACACAAACTCAATTGAATAAAAGAGATTGTAAGATCAAAGTGAATACTTTGTGTTTATGAAAAAACAAAATCAACAAGCCCTAGTAGGGGGTGTTTGCCGATCGGTTTAGGGAAGAAAAAGAGAAGGGAAAACAAAACCTTTAGGTTTAGTGTACAAGAGATACCAATGAATGAACCTTGGCCTTGTATTTATAGGATTAGACAACTTAGGGAACAAGTTAGGGTTTGAGAACCCTCCTTGTGTGTGTTCGACCGGCCATGCATCCCTAGGGGGTGTTCCGGATCCTTCTTGTTGTCTAAACTACACTCTAGCACTACTAGAAAAAGGTCTATCCTTGAATCGCATTTTATGACGCACGCTACAAGATGACGCGCAAATAGCAAAGTCATAAAATAAGAGTCATAACGAGTAAATTTTTTATTGGGGATGACTCGTTTTCAGAAGCGTCATAACATAGGGTCATAATCACAAGCCCGCTCAAATTTTCCCCAAAAGTTAAACCTTATCCTTTCTTTCCCCCTAAAAACCCCAAAACCAGATCTCATTTTACACTCCCCCAAAATTAACCTACTCACACACACACACCAAAACACACATATAAAACACGCACTTAAAAAAACGTTCAAAAGGATAGGGTGCTTTGGGTTCGAGTGATGGCCATGGTAGGTTCTTTGTTTTGTGTTCTGGTCGTGTTATCATCACCACAGTTATACTTTCCTCCGATCTATAATCACACACACACACACACACTAAACACACCTTAACAAACACACACCAATGGGTACTATGCAGACATGGCGTAAAGCCTATGGTGCCCTCAAAGATCAAACAACTGTCGGATTAGCACACGTTAATAGTGATTTCAAGGTCTTAATTTCATTTCCCTTTTTTAATTCCTTTTTTATTTGCTATTTTTAAAACCCCCGATTTTTATTTTTATATATGTAATATTTTAGGATGTTGATGTTGCTATTGTTAAAGCTACTAATCATGTTGAGTGTCCTCCTAAAGAAAGGCATATCAGAAGTAAGTACCCCCACATTTTTTTTTAAATAATAATTAATTGATTTATGTATTAAAAAATGATGATTGTAGAGATATTTGGTTATACGTCTGCGGTGAGGCCACGAGCGGATGTGCAGTATTGTTTGCATGCTTTGGCTAGGAGGTTGGCCAAGACGCGTAACTGGACGGTATGGTTTCGTCAAATGTTGTTGTTTATTGGTTTTCTTTATGCTTTATGCTAGCAGTTCAACTTTAACCATGGATTCATAATTGGACTGTATTCGGTTAGATCAATGTGAATGCGAAAGTATTACCACGATGAGTTGCATTAGTGCTTCGTGTATGACTGTTGAAAGTATTAGTAAGAAGGCCAGTTATGGTTATTTCTGAGAAATCAGTTTTAGGACGTTTTTAAAACTAGTACGACCCTTCAAACATGTTGATCCTTAGTTTTATATACTACTTGTATTTGTTAATTAAAACATGTTTTCTTCTTAGTGATGAGTTTGTATACTTTGTCAGTGACGTTCTACTGTCAGTTATCGGTTATCACTTTAATTTTGGTTTAGTATTGTGATGCTGTATCTTGGTATATCACAGAGTTTTGTGTATTCTTTTAGTACTGTTTTTCATTCAGTTGGTTTGATTATCAACTAGGGAAAGCTAAGGTACATCAAGGAAGATTGCAACTTTTGAAAATTTTCCTAGTGTTTTACTTGAAGTTCTGAATTAATGGTTTGTTATTGCTTGAGTTTAGCCTATGTATGCTAGTGTCCATGTAAGAATATATAGATTTATTAGAAGTGATTGAATTTGATTAGCTCGTAAATAGTTACTTCTGATTTGCTATGTGTTGCGCTAAGGATTTTAACCACAAGTTTCCAACATTTCCCCTGCTGGTCTACTCTGTTTTGCATTATGTCTTACGTATCTTTTTTCTAACCTATTTTATTTCTCAACAGGTGGCATTAAAGACGCTTATAGTTATCCATAGGACACTAAGGGAGGGTGATCCTACTTTTCACGCCATCACCACTGAGCGCCGCCACCTCCCTCATCATCACCTCTCCATCTTTCTCGTTTCCTGGGTATGCCGAAATAACATATCTATTTTGTTATTTTTCTGTCTATTAAAAATTGTGTACAGATTAATTGATACAAGTTTTCGTGGAATTATCCGATTAAAAACTTTGGAACAACCATGAACGATGCTTGTTTTTGTGCAGCTATATTATGGCCTTTTTTACATTTGCTGGTATCAATCTGGTTCTTGCGACTTGTGCTGGAGCGCTTTGTGCTTATATTGCCCCTGCAGCTGCGGGCTCTGGTATACCTGAAGTTAAGGCTTATCTCAATGGAATCGATGCACATTCTATTCTAGCTCCAAGCACACTCTTTGTAAAGGTATGCATTATGTAATATTGTTAGCCTTTTTATTAATTAAAGAAGTCAGACATTAAATGTTATTATGGTGATGAAATGTAATAGATACTTGGATCAATACTTGGTGTCGCTGCTGGATTTGTAGTGGGCAAAGAAGGACCGATGGTTCACACGGGGGCTTGCATAGCCAATTTACTTGGTCAAGGAGGCTCTAAAAAGTACCATTTGACATGGAATTGGCTTAGATTCTTTAAAAATGATAGGGACCGCACAATTTCTCCTCTTCTTTCTCTGCATAATTTCTCTGCACCCCTGCTCAGTAGACAACTGTCCAAACCCCCTTCTTTCTCTGCATAATTTCTCCTCTTCTAGTTGATGCTTATGTCCAATTTTTAGTTTATATATAGCTCATAGTATAAACTTGATATGCTTTCATTCCGGTAGCTTAGCCTTAGCTTTTGATTAGCTTTTGGACATCCTCAATATGCCCCTTTAGGACTGCTGTGCTTCAGTTTTTGATTTAGCTTGTTTGAACTTTTGTTTATTATCTGTGCTCATCTGCTTATTTTAGAGTAGCTTATGTGATCAGTACTGCTTGTTTAGGATTCCCCTTAGGTTCCTCAGCTTTTTCCATTCCTTCTTTAGCTATTTGCATCCACTAGTTAGCCTATTCAGTTTTGAATTTTCTAGTTTAGTTTTTGCGGAGTCTGTTAGCTTTTGGCCTCAATTCCTAGCTAATTTCTAATTTTCAAAAAAGTTGTTTTTATATAAAGTTGTAAGTTTTATATAAAGTTGCTCCTGTTATAACTTGACTTGTATGTTTTTGCAGATCTACTTGGACCCAAAGGCTCGTAATGAAACCGAGTACAAGCTGGAAACATTCAGTGGAGTCTACAGGAAGCTTTCTGGTAAAGACGTCGTGTTTGAGTACCCCATGACAGAAGCTTAAGATGTGTTAGCTAGCTAAGCATTTTGGAATATAGAAATCGTATTGTAGTAACTTTAACTAATTATCGGTCTATATTTTGACATGAATTGTTATGTAATGAATTGGTAACGCATGGTTTTGATATATATGAAATGCGTTAATTTTGTACAATTATCAGGTTTTTATTGTCAGTAATTATGTATATTATAATCAGGTTTTAATTAAAAAACAGAAAAAATTAAAAAAAAATGATTTTAAGGTAATGACTCGCAAAAACATATGTCAGAAAAGTGTGTCATAAAAGTTTGTCAAAAACTCAAAATGATTTTAAGGGTAATGACACGCAAAAGGGGTCATAAGTGCGTGTCATAAAAGGATGACACACAAATGCGTGTCATGAATATTTATGACGGTACTTACCTTGACTCGCATTTGCGCGTCATAAGACCTCTTCTTGACACGCAATGCGAGTCAAGGATAGACCTTTTTCTAGTAGTGTATAGATGATGCATACCTGCTCAACTGTGTAATGCCTCGATTACTCGTTCAACTATTTCTTTGGTGATTGCTGATTCAGGATGCCTAGTAGCCCGAACACCTCAGGGTTTCATATCTATTATCTCTTTAACTTTGATCGCTTATGTAAACAGGAAGTCATGGTACTATATAATGAAAAGTTTTTTTTTAATACACGAAATCCATCCCAAATCACTCATGTATACCTGCTCAAGTATGTTCTTTAATACACCTCAGGGTCAAAATTACCTTTCATAGGAAATCCCAAATCACCCATCACTACTGCAAGTTTCAGAAGCTAAATAAAACGTTTGTGCATTTTACACAGCATACATAATTCATCAAAAATGTTGTCAAAATCTAATACATATATTAAAGAACATACTTGATCATCAAAAAGCCGCATAGGTTTAGACCAGCAAGGGTTCGTCAAAAAAGTTCTTGATCCTTCAACCAAAGAAATGTATCTCCTGCAAAATAAAGTACATTATTTTTTAATGAGATTTGTTGAATTATGCAATATTTTCTTATGCAAAAAACTATTATGTTAATATAAACTTTATTGACCGACCTCCAAATTAAGAATCTAAAAAGCATATTGCATTACCAGTTTCGTAAATGCCCACATGATTCTCACTTGATGCTATAGGAAGCGTACCCAACCCGTGTATAGGAGGGTGAAACATATAACTGATAATCAAGAAACAAGACAAAGAATGCCATTCGATAAATGAATCATGAACTGATATATTGTTCTTTCAAAGTTCTTTGTTTATTCTACTTTTTCCTAATAATGGATATGTATCGTTGTTAGAGTTAATGATCCGAGTATAAGACACAACATAGAGTATGTCAATACTACTTAATAGTTCGGACTTACTTCATCAGTTTTTGACCGAAGAACTCCTGTATGGTTGTTTTTTGGACTAATGCCACAAGAGAAATTCTGAATCTGAATCTTACTTACTATCTTTGGAAGAACAGAGCAGAGGCTCCAATGTTGATTCATAATCTATCCAATTACCTCAGCAAATACCGAACCTTTTTCAATTCTATTAGTAACATTGTGTGTATGCAACATTATTTATCTCTAGTGAAATGAAAAGCTTATTCATGAACCATTCTCTTCTCTGTATGAGTGTATGACTTATAACATAGCACCATATTTGCATAACTGACCGAATGAATATGTAATGTGAAGGAAGAGCAAAAAAACTTACAACTGAAGGTCGCTGAGCTTTTCGAGCAGGAACTTTGTCGCCTCAATGTTTTTATTTAAGAATTCTTATAGCTCAGCATCAAGCTTGGGGGTGAGGTGTTTGATGCAGTTCTTAATATAAGCAACAAACTGCTTCTTATCAAAAGGGGGTTGATCTTGCATTTTTTTTACAATATTACAATATTTTAAAAACCTAAAAAGTGTCAAATTATCAAAACCATTCAAAAGTAGTTAACTTTTTACCTGAAGTCTAAAAGTGTCAATGATGTCAACAACCCTGACAGCTTGATCATCAACACACTCGTTTTCGCTACCTTCAGCAGAATGGTTTGCACCAGTGTACGCATCACAACTCCCTGAACAACCCACTGTATCGGCAGAAGATCACAACACGAACAGTACCATAATTAAGCCTAATATAAAAAGACAAAAAATATATAGGAGTATAGGACAATAAGCAACTAACCTTTCCTTTGATTTCCCAAAGAATCCTATTCACAATTTTCTTGTAAGGAAAAGAATCAGAAAGAATCTCATCACCTACATTAAAAAAAATCAATAACTTGCAACAATCAACGTGTATTGACCAAATATTGGGATACTATGGATCATGACTTATATAACCTGTAATCTGAATAATGTCACATAAGCAACATTTAGATGGATACCAGCCAACACTAAGTGTGATTGAGATGGCTTATTAAGTTCATGTTATGATTGGCTTCCAGATAACCCAATGGACCAAAAATATCTTGCCACTTTAGTGTATCGGGTTATATTACTTCTATAGAAAATTACACTTATGATTTTTAGACCTTTACTATAAGTCTATAATCACGCAGAAATTAAATGTTTTACTGATATCATGTTTATAAATACATTTTTAGCCAGTTCTTATTAATACTGTATGCAAGGACCAGTGATGCTACTGTCCATAGCAGCAGTAACAGCCTACAACTACCATGTCATTCACACAAGTCAACTGTCAGATTACACTAACCTATATTTACATAAGTTTTAGCTCTATATGATAGTAGAAGTTGATACAACAAATACACCTACTTATTATATACAAATTTACAAAAAAGTAATAATAATAAAATAAATAAAATAAAATAAATAAATACACATACTTCTTCAAGTTATCAGGAATTAAAACTTAACAAAAACACAAGTCACAGAAACATCTTTATACTGTAAGTCAATCGATACATATATACTCATCCGACACTTAAGAATCATAATTTTAGCATGTTAGTTGACAATTACATATTTTAAAAGATTACCATCAAATGAATTCCCAAAAATAAGTTAAATCATAAATGCATTGAAGTTTTCAATTTTTTTTGAATTTGAAAGTAAAAAACGTTTTTTGAATCAAAAATTAATTAAACTTCCTTATTTTGAGGAATTGTTGGTTGATTGTAATTATTTTGAATTATTTGAATCAACATCCACAAATCATTACCTTAATTATCAATTTTTGAATTATTTTGAAAAAACAGCTACTTGATTGTAATTCATACCTATCTTCATCAGAAAATTGATGTCGTAACATGATTTACCGGATAACTGCATAAGAAATAAACATAATCTTTCACCAGAAAATTAATAATGAAAATAAAAGCATTATTTGATGCCGTGATATGAACTTACAAAGATGAAGATAGCCGGACACTTCTAGGTCATTGTGATGTCACCGGAAATCAAGAAAAACAATATTCCATATTACATACATTGATAGTACAAATCGGATGTGTGGATCATTACAACCGATGTATTCATATTCTTGTTGGAAAATTTAGTGCCACTTGAAGGATCAATTCACACCTGTTAATGGGTTTGGAGGTACGGAGTGTACACCCATTTGGTCACTGAATCCCCTGACTCAATAGTGGTTATGCATTGATACTGTTGATAAGCACTCTGCTGCTTGCTAGTATGACTCTGCTGCTAGTGTTATACTGCTGATAAGCACTCTGCTGCTAGTGGTATAACTCTGCTGCTAAGGTTAGTGGGGATAATGTAACTGATTTGACTTATTCAAATGACAGTTACACCAGTACTTATGACCACGTTTAATTGGTCATGTAACCACTATCTTTGGCTATAATGGGGGCAATTATGTGGAGATTAATGGGCCGATTAATTCTCATAATTTTCATTTGACTAGCCATGAGTATCTTCCTATAAATAGGAATTCAAATGAGCATGAAGGATACACACAGAAAACATAAACACTATTATACGCAAGGGTTGTTGAATTGTGCTTAATTCAATAACAAACATTTGGTCTTATCCCAAGTAGATATTCGTGATACCCAGGCATTAGGGTCGAATAGTTTACTTTGGAAAGTGATAACACGATTCCAAGTGATATCCGGTAACCTTTATTGGTACGTAGTTAGACTATTGATTATCTTACCCTGTTCTGGGCTCATAACCTCCAACAATCAAAGTAAACTATTTGTGATAATCAATGGCTGCTGCTATGAGGCATATGGCTGCTAACTTTTCCAAATTGGAAAAGTTTGAAGGTGTTGATTTCAGAAGGTGGCAAAAGAAGATGCATTTCTTGTTATCCAGCATGAGTGTGATGTATGTCCTGAACACTGCTATTCCAGAGGATCATGAGGATAATGCTATTGTGGAACAGATAAGGAAAAGAAGCAAATGGGAGAATGATGACTATGTCTGCAGGGGTTTAATCCTCAATGGTATGTCTGATTCTCTCTTTGACATTTATCAGAATGTTGAATCTTCAAAAGAAATATGGGATTCCTTGGAAGCCAAATATATGGCTGAGGATGCTTCAAGTAAGAAGTTTCTTGTAAGTAATTTCACAAATTACAAAATGACTGATTCAAGACCAGTCATGGAACAATACAATGAACTTCTTGGTATACTTGGAAGGTTTACACAACATGAAATGAACATGGATGAGGCTATTTCAGTCTCTTGTATCATTGACAAACTCCCTCCTTCTTGGAAAGACTTCAAGCATACTTTGAAACATAAGAAGGAGGAACTGACTCTTGTTCAGTTGGGTAGTCATTTGCGTATTGAGGAATCCCTCAGGGCGCAAGATAATGACAAGACAAAGAGTAGCAATGCTACTGGTGCATCTGTTGTCAATATGGTGGAACATAACAATTCCACCNCTACTACACAATCCCACCACCCTTCTTTATAAAATACCCGGCCCACTCCCAACCATTTACCCGGCCAACCCAAACTTCAGTCAAAATAAATAAAAAATAACAAAAAGAAAATCCCGCCACCCTTTTACCTTTTCCCCCAAATCCTTCTATGAACCCTAAATCACCCTTTCACAAATTACCTCGTATTAAGGGTAATTAAGACAATTCCCAGTACCCTGACATACCCTGACAACGAGAATGTCACGTGGCAGCAATGGATTGGAGGGGACGCGTCACAAGGCTGATTCAAGAGCTGTGATTGGTGCAAAAATGTCACAAGGGATCTTAAAGGCATATTCCATGGGAGATACTCGTTTCTGGATGTTTCTGAAGCCACCTCTCAGCTCCTATATATAGCATTCCTCACCTCTCACTTGAGGCAGTTAGTTAGTTGATTAGGAGTAGGATTAGAGTAGTGGGAAATTAGTTTTAGCTTAAATTCGTATTTTTAGCTGTAAACTTCTGAAACGTTTGTAATCCATTTGCAATTAATACAAGTCAGTTTTCATTCTAATGCATTTCTCCTTTAAGCTTTCACTTAACTGTTTTGCAATTCCAAAAGCTTTCAATTCTGTTTTCATAAACTTTTGTAAACTTTCTCATAGCTTTCTGTGAGATTATTGGTTTGTAGCTCAAATAGTCAATTGATGTCAAAGGTACTGATCATAGTGAAACTGAATGGATTCGTGATTTGTTATGGTGATGGTGATATGGTGTTTGATACCTGGTTTTGAGGTAATGATTTAGCCTATCAATGATAGGCTACGGTTTAGTTTGGTGTTACCCCTATTTCGGTTAGGGTCACAGATTCGTAAGTCTCATTTCATAATTTCATGTATAAATTTGAATTTGATAGTGTAGTAGTTTAGATATATCTGTTGAGAATTATTAGTTTTAGTCTAAATGTTACTTGATGGATATTTGTTAATGTTTTGAGTCGCTTCTGCATAGCTTGAGTTTGTTACTGCCTTCTATTGCTAGATTTCTGTTTCTTAGTTTCTGTTGTAGGATGTTGAATTTTATTGTTGATTTTGCTTCCAGTAGTGTTTCTAAATCTGATTTGATTACTGGTTCAGATATTATTAGCTTAGATCTTCATCTGCATTTGTAGTGTAATATGTATGTTTAGGAGTGTTTGGATCTGTTAGTCTTATGCTTTAGCTGTTGTTCTCTAATTGATAAATCTGTTCCGTTAGCTCACTATAGTCCCTACTAGCTTAGTTTTAGACATAAACCAGTAGGTCTAGTGATAATTAGTCAAAGTTCACCTTAAATCTTTATAACTGTGTTCGTGCGTGTCTTGATTAGTATAATCTGTCACTTGTCATTTGCTAGATTTGGGATAAAGTAGGGTCAATCTAGTGTTAAATCATTTCATTATAACATCTAGCTATAGTTAGGATTAATGGAAATTCCATTTGGTCAAAGTTAGTTTGCAAAATACAAAAGTCAAATTCTGCTGCAAATTTTCTTTGTACTTAGGTTTTCGTTGCTGAATGTTGGTTAAATTAGTGTTCTATTAGCTTATTTAGCATAGGGCTTTTCATGTTTTCTTGTTCTCAGCTAGGTAGACTCCATTTTGCCCCCATAATATGTTAGTTTTGAGCTTATTGGAACTACTTAATTGGTGCTTAAAGTAGGGCTGATAGCAACTGTTTCTGGTTTTAAGTGGTTAACTGTTTTTGTACTTTGAAGGTGATTGCTTGATCTTTTCTGAGTTTTCTGAGCATTATTGAGCTTTATTAAGTGTTTTGCATGGTTCCTTAACCTTCTAGCTTATTCTGCCTTGCAACTGCTTTTTGTTAGTGCTTATTGCAAATTGCTTGTAGTTTCATTATTGCATTCTGTTGTGGATTTTCATCTGATTTCAGTATGTTTGATCCTTTCTGAGTGTATTTCATCTTCTGAACAAATTTTAGACAAAGCTTTGGCAAGTGCTTATTAATAAGCACTTGCAATAAGCTGAATTAAGCCCAATAAGCACTTCTGGCTTATTTTTCAAAAAGATTTTTCTACAGTAGTTTTAGAATTTCATTTTAGATTTTCTGTAAAAATTTCATAATTTTCTGAGTTCATTTACTATTTCTTTTTATTTTTAAATAGATTTTTAGAATAATAAATCATTTTTAATTCCAATTTAAATCACAAAAATGCAAAAATAGTTTCTGATTTTATTTCTAAATTTCATTTTCAGTTTTATAAGATTTTTAGAGAATAAGTTTGTAGAATTAATTTTTCACTTTTTAA
>LBNU01029899.1:2613-13386 GCA_014162995.1 Artemisia annua
AAGCAATTTAGGTGGTTGCATGAATGAATTAAGGCTTGAGTCTGGGCGTCTTCTAACCTGTTTGACACGTTTGAGACAATATACAAGCACAATGACCCATTTATAAGTATGTGGGTCGAAACACTATATAAGTCATTGTAATCTAGTACTGATTTTGAATTTTGTATGAATGCAGTCACATGCAAATTTCTGTGAAGATCAAATGAATGTTTTTGTTTGCAATATTGCTGAAGATGATCTTTGTGACCATATTATGCCTGCTTCTGTCGACATTGTTACAATAGTAAGCATTGACATTACACTATCATGGTTCTGATCGGGGGTTATGAAAATATAGAAGTTTGTAGATAAAGAGCGAATAATATTATGCAGGTCTTTACACTATCTGCAGTTTCACCCGAGAAGATGCCCATTGTGCTACAAAACATAGGACGTATTTTAAAGGTCACTTCCGATGAATTTATGTATCTGTAGACGCAATATGGATAAAAAGGTAACCGACTTTGGTCTAATATCGGGTAAAAGTAACTGTCGTGTTTTGCCTAGTAAAATTATGAAACTTAAAACACAATTGCCATTTTACTAGAATACTCGTACTTTGAAATTAGTTGACTCAAGGTTATATAGGTTACTAAGGTCAGATTTATACGTTGCATATGATTCTAACTCTGACCATGTTGATCTTTTATAGCTACTGAAAATCAACAATTTGAAAGTTTGTGTCTTTTTCTCTGTTAAATAAAGTTGGTTACCCAAAATAAAAGATGAACCAAAGTTAGTTACCTTATGCAATTTGCCTTTCTATCAAATTCCAGTTTTGTATTCCTTTTCTTCTTCGAGTTTCTTATGTCTGGTTGGCATACGAATTTTGCAGCCTAATGGCTACGTTCTTTTACGGGATTATGCTATTGGGGACTATGCTCAAGTGAGTTTCTAAACTTGTTATGGCAATGTTACTCAAATGTATACATTGTGCAATAAACGAAAGCGTTTTCCATGCTTTTATGACCATTTTGCAGGCTATGCTAATGGACAAGAATCGACTTATCAGTGAGAACTTCTATTTCCGTGGAGATGGTACTGTAATGATTCTGTACACTTTTGGTGTTCACTGTATTCGTTTACATTCTTCAAGCCATGTTAATATCATAACTTTTTCTGCAGTGTTCCTTCTACTTCTCAGAAGATTTGCTGTCAGAGTTATTTGTAACCGCTGGATTCACTGTAGTGGATGTGAATACATACAACCGAGAGATCGAAAATCGAGCTAAAAATATTACCATGCAGTGGTATAGTTCAACCTCTCAACCCACGAAACTGATAAAAACAGCAAAAGTCAAATGGGTCAAATGGGTTGGAAGTCATCGAAAGTGAAAAATATTAGTTCGTAAAACCTCGTTTATTTATTTTACTCAAAAAAAGTTAATTATTATTTGACACAAGTCTAAGGATCATTGATCCAATCTTCCTCATTTCCTCATGGTTTATTTCCAGTCATTTGGTCAACTTGAATTCATAATGGGAATTGGAGATGGCCTCATGGATGGTATGGAAAATTCCCTGTTCTTAGAAATATTACAGTTACCACTTACCACCCTATGTACAAATAATAGTGATATTGTATTGTGGAAGGATATGAGGGGCAATTGGCCAAGTGTTGATTGGTATAATATTGTGTGGTTTACTCAGGGATTCCCTAAGCATGCTTTTGTATTGTGGCTGGCCATTAAAAAAAAAAAACTAATGACTCAAGATAGGATTATGATATGGCAGCAAAATGTTTATCTTAAATGTCCACTTTGTAAGGTTAGAGAAGATTCACATGAGCAGCTCTTTTTCCAATGTGATTATGCAGCCAAAGTATGGGTTGAAATGGGTAAATTGATGCAGACTGGAGTATATAGGGATGAGTTGAGGGATACCGTGAGCTGTTTGGCTACTAAACCTTTTAAGAATAGCATTTGGGCTGTGATAAATAGATTGGTCAGTGCTGCTACTGTAAGTTTTACGGATAAAAATTAATGAATATGTCCGGACTCGAACACGAGACTTCGGGATTGCACACATTACGTATGAGTTTCAATAATTAATAATTATTATATTNTTCAGCCGAGATTTACATTCGCAATGAACCTGGAGTTTGAAGGCGCCAGACACTATGCCTGAATATATCACTATGTCGTAACAATTGAATTTGGGTGAAATCAATCTACTCAAAATTCACACGATACAATCTAGCTGATCCATTTACGAAGGCTTTTACCTAAGGAAAGCTTACTCCACAACATGCTGATGGCATTGGACTTCGTTTAGCTAGTAGTTCATGTAATCTGGTGGTTAGTATTTGTAAAGGATATTGTAAACAATAATTATTCAAATGAAATGAATATTTGGTTAGTTTATTTCCATTTATAAATTTGTTCCTATATTTGATGTTAATCCATGAATAACTTTAGTTTATTCTAAAATGGATCCATTGTCATTAATGAAATGGATTTTTACATTGAACTAAGACAAATCGAGTTTTGGTATAATATACTAAAGTATATTGATGCGTGACATTGCAAATTCACATGATTTCAATAAGCGAATAATATTGAATATAGACAAAATCCCAATTGCATGATGTACTTATGGATGTAGTCATTATAGTAAATCATGAATATTTATCCTCAGACTTGAGATACCGAAGGTAACTACTGTGTATGTAGCTTCATTTTTTCTGGTGAGATAGTTAACGCTATCCGTAACTGGTAGTTATTAAGGGCTATTTCCAGAGTGATGCGAAGTTCATAGGTTATGCCTCGTAGTCAAGTACAGGATTTGGTTCCTTCAATTTCGTTTTAAGTTTAATACTGTTTGGCGTCGTAGGATTAACAAGATGTTTTGCATGGCCATGCCCAAGGTCTATCTGAATGCGTTCAGGTGAATTGTAATCTTGATTAATCATTAATAACGAGAAACACATAGTTTAATTATGGAATGACTATCGATCCATATCCATATTAACATAGTATTAGAATCAAAGGATAAGTATAGATGATGATTCATCAAAAGTGGTTTTTTCCAGGAAAACCATGACTCGTGATCGTTCTGGGGACATTGGCGGTTAAGCTTAGACTAACCATTGTCAATTATTACATTAATGTATTCCGAGTGGGAGCTGTAAGTTTTACGGATAAAAATTAATGAATATGTCCGACTCGAACACGAGACTTTCGGGATTGCACACTTTACGTATGAGTTTCAATAATTAATAATTATTATATTGGTTATGAATAATTATTTAATTCACGAAAACAAGAACTTAACGGTAACTAACGACCGTTAAACAAACTAAAGGACTAGAGATGACAAGAAGTGAAAAGCCTTCGGTTGGCTTGGGCTCTCCTTGGCCGGCACCCTAAGGGTTTTGGGGGGGATAGCTTTGTTTCCAAGCTACCCTACTCCTATATAAAGAGACCCTCTTCTCATTCTTCTTCACACCCTTGATTCATGATATAATCTCTTTCTTCTTCTTGAGCTATAGAGAATTCGACCAAGGAATCCTCATTAGGAATCCTACTCGATTTTGAAAAGGCTCTTCTATTTAATCTTGTTCGTGGAAGAATCTAGCTTTTCTTATTGAAGCGCTAGTAGTACGTGTGTGTGGACGAAGTGTTGGCATACCTTTGCCAACGTGATCTGCCTATTCGACTGTCCCTAGTCATTCCTTATATTCCCTCTCCTAGGGTTTATAGTTCTCTTCTTGAAGCTTTTGAGGTACGCATTTCCTTTTATGTTTTGGTTAGTTATTTACTTGTATTTGATTTATTTCGCTGCGTACCCTTAGATGTTTATGATGTTTATTGTTTTATATTATTCACATATTCCAACACTGGTTCCGTCCCTGCGCTATTGAACGACAATATAATAACCGCTATTAGAAAAGTTTTAAGTGCAATCCTACTTAGACACATTTTAAGGTAATGATAAAAAAAAAAAAAAAATCAAAATAGTTAAATTTTAAATCGTTTACATCTAAGTCAAAAAATGATCATCCTCCAATAACTTGATAAACAAACCTTTATCCATTTGCTTCTTCCTTTCAAATGAAGTTGTTTTAAATACTAGTTTGTGTATATCAGTTTCTTGACTTAACATTTGCTGGTTGTTTTTGTAAAAACTGTTCATGGTCATACCTAACACTTGCTAATACATGGAAAAGAAGATATTGGTAGATCAATACAACCAGTGGCGAAGCTAGAAAATTTTCAGTGGGGGTCGGGATCTACATTTTTTTTTCCTAACGCTATTTTTCGGGTAATACCGAAATTTTGGGGGGTCGAAACCGAATATACCGAAATTTTTCTACACGAAAACTATATACCCCCTACATCGCAAAAAAAAAAAAATTTCAAGGGGTCGGACGCCCCCCGGCCCCTATGTAGCTGTGCCATTGAATACAACTACTTTGGACGTATTTTGACGCACTAATGAAACTATATTTATTTTCGCAAAGTTATAATAACACATGGCCTATTGGTTTGGCACATCCACAACTAGTTAGTAGTCTTAGGAAGTGTTTCTTTTTTTCTTTGGATATAGAGGTTCATAAAAAGTGTGGGTCCCCTTCTCTTAGCACCACTTATTGGGGAGAAATGCAATTTTCTCACTCTAGTGACATAAACAATGTAAAGGAAATTTGTGGGCCCAAATAAAATAAAAAATAATATTATATATGCAAGTGGTCATTAAGATGTTATAAGACAAAAAAGAAACAAGGCCTTTACTGTCTTAGTAGATAGGTTATTATATGTTATGGCGCTGACCACAGCTGCGATGACGGGAAACAACCATGCAGCCACGAGGCTGGTATGCCGCTGCGCTACAACCGCGACATACACTAAACATCTAATGATATTAAGTGAAGTTAATAACTTGATGATTGAATGAGTCACTGATGTAAAACGAGGAGTTAGAATATGGTATTCGGAGATTGGTGTCGTGTGTTGTGGATGCTATCGAGTATCGAGTGTGGAAAAACTTAAACACGAATCATAAAAGTGGGCTAGAACATATCAAGTTAACGCGAGTGTGAATACACATATATCCACAAGAACAACCTTGATATGGTTAGTTCTAAACCACGTATAGCGGTATAGACTAATTGTTAGTGTAAAAGTAATAAAAGACTGAACCGGTCGGTCGGTCGGTCTACCCGAACCAAACGCGTCCCCCACTCTACTCAAACCAATTGCAAAGCGTCCTCCCAAAAATCAATTGTTTTGGACTTTTGGTGTTGGGATATGTCCATATCATAAATAAACATAGGACCGGAAATACGTGAGCCTATTGGGGCACACACGTATACATTTAGAGAACATTTTATTTAATGTAATTAATATATTATATGTGTTAATTATATTAAATCATAATACACAAAATATTTAATCGGTCGTTAGTTATAATGTTGGACATTATAATTAATTAATAAACTCGCAATTATCAAGTGAGGGAATTGTTAGTACAAAAACCAAACCCGTAAGCTGTTTGGTTGAAGGCCGCTTAAGCAAGGGATTAAGGAGGGAGTCAGAGTGTCGATTTATGACACTTAAGGAGGTGCTATAGTCTAACTTGGAGAACAAGTTTGGAGACTATATAAACGCCCCTAACCTTCATAAGTTATACACACAAGAATATAACCCCACGCATGATTAAACTAGTACATACGTATGCAAAATATATTTTGCATGCACAACAGTCATTGGATCACTTTATACAAATTGTCGACTTTTTGTAATGAATGCAAAACCATGCCTTTTGGGATTGTTTATTTCATCCGATCAAACCCAAGAAGCATGAACAAAGTGTTAGGTTAACGTGTTGTGTATGCAACCATAGAGAGTAAATACTTTTGAACTTAGTGGTTTCGTGTGTTTGATTTACTCACACGCGAGTAGTAAAGATTTGTTGATTTAATTGCTAAAAGGTACACATTTCTTTACTTATGTTAATTACATTATGCTATTCATGATCTTGTCTTCCGTTGCGTTTAATGATTATATTTTTAAATATTAGTTGTTAATATGATATAAAATTCCAACAGTAATCATGGCAAAAAATCACATAAAATTGCATACAACCTAAAGGTGTATCTACTAATTTTATAAACCTTCAAGAATGCGTCTTTTTACATTAAAAATCGCACTCCCAAAGAGCTTAATAAAATTAAGGATCAACATAAAAAAACCCTAATTTGTCCAATTTTATGTTTATGTAATTACACACACTATACTTAGGCTCGTGATGCCACTGTTGAAATTTTAAATATTTTAACAATTAATATTTAATCAAATAATCACAAGTAAACGCACTGTTGGAGATGGTGATGGTGTGACGTTCCAGATGTCGAATTCGTTGAATTCGAAGGTGAGGTCAGCGACGGAGTTGACGGTGGTTTTGTCGCCGGAAAATGATCGGAAAGTTTTTCCGGTGAGGTAGCGTGGAGATGACGCCATTGAGAAATGAAATGAAATGAAATGGAAGTGTTGGTTTGTTTGTTTATATAGGGGTTTTTAAAATTCTTTTTTTTAAGCTTTTAATTTTTTTTATAAAAAGTTAATAATTGATGATAGGGACAGGTTGGTTATTGCATGTTGATAAAATAAAATAGCTAAATGAATTATTTGAAACTTCTTTTGTTTTATCATTATTTAAGTTTTGAATGATTTGAATTTTGTTAGTGACATGTACTTTTAAAGCAGTGTTCTAAAAGGCGCGCCAAGGCGCCGCCAAGGCGTCGCCAAGACGCAAGGCGTGGCCTCGGCGCCACGAAATGGACCAAGGCGTGAGGTCTAGGCGTTGTGTGAAAAGGCGTGGAATAAGGCGCGAAAAGGCGTGCAAAGGCGCGCCTTTTTGGTAAGGCATGGCGCCATTTTTAGAAGCATTTAGGGGATTTATGGATTTGGGCTTGAATTTCAAGTATTTGGGTTATTTCTTTCTCGGGCCTCGTAATTTCAAAATTTAATTCCTACTTGGGCCTCGTATTTGGGCCTGATTATTTGGGATTTGGGCTTTCGTATTTGAAATTGCTCTTATAAAATGATATAAAATTATAAACACATAAATTTATAAAAATTTTGTTGCCGCCTTAAGCACGCCTTAAGAAACGCCAAGGCTTCGCAAAGGCGCGTAAGACTTGAGGCGTGGCTGTGCCGCCACGCCACGCCTCACGCCTTTTAGAACATTGTTTTAAAGTGATTATAGTGTTGTTTGACGGTTGAGGCATAATGTTATTTTATTGGATTAGGATATGTCATGAGTTGCAAATTGCAACAAGTGGTATAATGTAAGACCGGGTGTAATAAGCAAATCAAGACGCGTCTTGTGCTGGGCAGAAGGCGTTTTTGCCGAGTGTTATTTGTTACGTTGACCCTGTATTGATGCGTCTTGAAGCAGGAAATGAAGGGCCCGGTCGATTTCAAGGCAGAGTTGTGAAAGAGTTGTGTGGGCCTAAAGGTAAGTTATGTTAGTGGTTTCATTACGTGAGGTATACTTGAGTGATGAATTTAGTTATCTTATTATACTAGATTGATGATACAGTTGTTTGTTTTAAAAAAATGTGAAATCGTTGTGCGAAGTTCTTATTAGCATAAGATATATGATATGTCACAATAAACTTTTCGTGATTCAAAACTCTTATTGATGATTAAAGGAAAATCTTAATTATTGAATGGTTACTTAGTTGCGTAGGTTTCCATTAGAATTGATAGTTTTGTCGTCTTCCAAAAAAACTAATGTTAATTACAAATGTTTTAGTTTTGTTACAATGATTTTAAATGATTGATGGATGACCTACGTAACCTATTAAAGTCAATAGCTTTGTGTTTTTAACTTGTGGACGTGATAACACATGACCACATGTAAATGTCAAAGTACCAAATTTGCAAATATTCATTCGGTAAACAGTTATTCTTCCCGACTATATAGCAAACCAACCAACAAAAATAATTAAACAGCCTCTGATTATAGATGGTAGAATATCAAGTTACTCAAAACACTATAAGACTCGCGACACGTTGTCAAAGCCGACTAACCGTATAAATTTAGACATAAAGTACATGTTACCGCCGACTCACATAACCAAGGTCGTTGGCCTCAGTGTAATTATCCGTTTAAAGTAGTATTAATTGAGCTAATCACGTACAAAGTACAAACACGATATCATTATAGTTTTAGAACACCTCCATTGCATGAGTTGAGAATGACTTAAAACTACGTAGAAATTTTTAAAAAAGACTTATTGCTATTGAAGCGATGCCTTGAAAAGGGGTTATTAAATCAAAAGCTTATGACATGCTCAACTTATTCATGTTTTGGTTTAGTGATAACGAAACGAGAAAAGATGGTTGAGAAATTTAGATTAAAAGAAGCATGACTATAGCCAGTAGGTATTGTATTTGATTACACGAGACAATGTGATTTTATTATTATTATTTTTTTGAAAGATTAAATTCCAGAAACACATATGTTATAGTTATGTCGCTAAGATAAATTAACAGAGTTACTGAGTTAACTGAGTCAAGGGACTAACTTGACTATATTTATTAGTATGGGATACTATGTTAAACCCTCAATATTTTAAAACTGAGCATAATAATAGATTTGTCGACCGAGTCGCTGCCCTTGTAGAACAAGGAGACGTGTCTCACGCTTGCTACACTTCTTCCCCTATACGCGTCGTACAAGGTGAAAATGGGAGAAGATGGTCAGCCGACCGCGCTTCTTTTGTGCATGGTTGTATGCGTGATTTTTATATTTAAAATGTATTTTTTGTGAGGTATGTTTTTTGTTGTGTGGGTCGACTTATTTACACAAATTGGTAATAAAGTAGTATATGAGAGAAAAAACTGAGATGACAGAAGATATAAGGGTCATATGAAGGTCTTTATTACACCGGTCTAAGGCAGGGGCGGACCTATGCCATGAGAAGGTGGTTCCCGGGAACCACCTTAGACTTCGAAATCCTTTAGAAGGTATATGTACAAAAAATTCGGGACCTACCTTAAAACTGGATCGGGAACCACCTTGTATGTTTAGTTAAGAAGGAAGAAAGAAAAATGTAGCGATCTAGGAAAAAGATTTAAACAAAGCTCATAATGTTTCTTTAATGGAGGTCGTATGTAGCTCTTTTATTGGGTAAAGAAGACGACCCTGATACTTAATTATTGCTTTCTTGGTTTAAAGTTTTGTTTAAACCTTCAACTTTGCTTCACTTATGGTTTGAACCCTTTCACAAAAACCGATGGCTGCACAAATATTAATATGTCTATACTCTATATGCAATGTTCGTGACCTTTATTTTATAGATGCATTCAATGATTTAAGTGATTTAAAAAATGAACCGTTTTCATTGTATTTATTTATTTTTATTCTATTTTATTTTTTTAACAGATTTTCATTGTATTTGAATGTATGGTTTTCGGCCAATGTCCCGACCCGACCCGACAAGTTGACCGAATATTTAGTTGACCTATCCGCTCTTTTTATCTTGACTAATTCAAGGAACCACCTTGGATTCTTGGCTAGGTCCGCCACTGGTCTAAGGTATTGTATTAAACTACCCACTTAATTTAGTTTAAGTTAAAATTATTGTCATCCAATAAGATTATTACACCAACAAATGAAATATCATTTACATTTACTCAATCTTTTTTAATTGAATTAGTGACTATCATTTTAAAATATCTCGAAAACAATAATATGAATAATAGTTTGTATATAACAAGTGGTATTATACCACACTAAAAATAGCAACCATATCTATCGATTAAAAAACAATTTCCAACTCTCACATTAATCCGAAGTAGATAAAATTTCCAATACAAAACGTGTCACACACTCGTAGTATTTTCACAACTTTTGGCAAGAGAGATGGAGTTTTTTGTCGCCACACGAGGAGTCAATCTAGTGAGAACACCTGGTTCAGAGAAACTCGCAAATGTTTATGGGGTTATATATCTTGACACGTGTTGAGTCATCTAAAAGTGTAGTAAAAAACTATGTAGGAAGCACGTGAAGACTAGGGTACTGTAGCAGTACTTTTTTTTTTTGGGTCTTCTAAATACACCAATATGATTTCTTAATCATTGACTTTGTTACATGGGAAAAGTAATTCTACCCATTTCAATGCATGTACTATGGCCTACATAATAAATGAGGGGTAGTGGTTATTATTTTCCATTCAATGTATTTTTTTACTTTTTTATTTTTTAATATGTATTTATTATCTTTTATTTTTGTAATGGTTGACATTTTTCATTTTCCAATTTCATTCGATGTATTTTTAAATGAGTTCTACAAGTATGACATTAACGTAGAGATGGTAACGGGTCGGGTTTTAGTGAAACCCTACTCGTACCCGTTTATGATATCTATACCCAAATCCGCCCCAAAACCCGTTGGGTACCTGTTTAGTATTATCCATCGACTTGAATATCATATAATACGATTTAACATTTCGAACCAATCATGAAAATAATTCTAAGAAAAAGAACAAAATTCAAATGTCTTTGATAATAGAGATCTTAATTCTTAAGTAATGCATTACAAAATCTAAAAAGGCTTGAGTATTTGATCATAGAGATCTTAATCCAAGTCTCAAAAAAATGCAATTTTTTTCTGAACAAAGAAAGAATAGTTAGAGGATCTTCTAGTGAATTCCATGCCGAAATAAGTGAGTCGCAACTCGTTTTTTCCTAGCTATGTTACCAAAACAATAAAACGTTTTCT
>LBNU01029899.1:15124-46053 GCA_014162995.1 Artemisia annua
CAAGAATTGCGTAAAAGTTTCCCATCATGCTTGCGATCGTCCGAAATTGACTATACAGGAACAGGCCATGTATGAACGGCCCAATCTGGTCTGAGATCACGCTGTGCATCTATTTTAGTATCAAAGGAGCGCTAGAGAATGTTCTTAAAACCCCGGTGCTATTGCATAATGAGTAGTCTCTATAATGGCACATCTATTAAGCGTTTGAACAGAGCCAATATATCTAGACATTCATAATGATGGCGTTGTGAATGTTGCCAATTGATGTATTGCCACCGCCTGAAGATGATGATGATGATTGAAATGTGATTGATGATGATGAGAGGCAGGGGATGCCTTCGTTTCAAAAATGACCATCCCGACAATTCGCGGATAAGGTTAGCAAAGCTTCGCCGTTTGGTCAAGGAAGAATATAATAACGAAGCTGAAAGAGATAATGCACCCTGAATCTGTTCCCACAAAAGAACCCGTTGTCAAGCAAAAATACCCGTGGACGTCCAAGTGCGGCAAAGGACCAAAGGCAAGGCTTCAAAGTCCCGGACCCTAAATGATTTCCCGGACTTGAAATGAAAGTCCCCGGACTTGAAATGAGTACCCAATCGTAGATCACCGAAGAGTACAAATTACAAGAATCTACGATGCCCCGAAACCTTGACTCGAACAAACCCTCCAAGACATAGTTCTTACACGGGTGGTAGTCTACGCCACGGATATTATTGTTTGGAGGATACGGTGAGCAATTATTTATATTCGAGCATATTGCAACATTTTTTACCGCCGATTTACGTAATAAGTATACATGATGTCTACCCGATGGAATGTGGGTTTCGGTGCAATTGCACACATTCTTGCTCAAGACCAAGAATGTGGCCCCAAGCAAGACGTATGTTACTGCTAGAGTTGCAAAGTGATGCACACCGTCCAACTTACATAAATATGTGGGGGCAAATTGACTATGAAAATCTTTGCTATACATTAGACTGGTACTATGGAGGTTGCGGACAAGACCGCTGGATGTCAATGCCAAACACGGGGCTGGTTCTCGCTTCATGTCTCTCCAGACCTGTTGTACTTATATCCGAGAGTGAGTCGAGCACATGTTTTCCGCTGTTTACCGGGCCAAACGAATCACAACAAACCGACCCTCTTGTGATTGCCCGTGTGGGGAATGGGGACGGTGCTCACTTCATTGTACCGACGCTAGACCCAAATTTTCCACTTCCGCGTAACCACCCACAGTGGAGGTGGTTCAGAGCGCCGGCTGCAGCGGAATGGAAAACTCTATATCATGGTCGACAAATTGTGTAAATGATTAATGTTGTAAATAATATATACATACAAAACATTGTAAATGATTAATGTTGTAAATGATTCATGTTGTAAATAATTATAAACATAGTGAATGATTCATGTTGTAAATACTTGATTACTGATTTATGTTGTAAACATAGTGATTGATTTACTGATTTATGTTGTAAATGATTGATTACTGTTTATATTTAAATTAATAATAACATTGTAAATGATTGATTACTGATTTATGCAAATTCTTTTGTCAGGTGGGCCAAGGAAATCCTTTCTGGTGTCGATGTAATAGAGGATTTATTATAGAACGGATATCCACGAAAGAAGCTAGTCGGGGCCGACCGTATTATGCATGTCCTCGTTCAGTGGTAAATAATTATACGTTTGCTTAGGGGTTTTATGTAATTAATTTCTGTGTTAAAAATACATTTCTTATAATTTTATTAACATGTAACAAGCAGCTACAACTAACTATGGGTGTAAATACTTCATGTGGAAAGATGATTTTGAAAGACGGTACTTTAGTCGAGCCTCATCTTCAACGCAGTGCTCAAACTGCGTTGCTAAAGATAATGAGAACAAGCTGTTGAAGTCAAGAATAAAGACGCTGGAGATGGAGTTAGAATTGGCAAGGAATCCTGAGGATCACGCTTGTCAGTCGGGTGCAAGGCTACATGATCTTTTAAACGATATGTATAATCTTCATATGTCGTAATGTTGTTGTTTTTAAATAATATGTTAACGTTAACGTTGTCCTTTAATTTAATAATAAAAGTTGTTATTGTAGTTATTTAATGTGGTAAATATTTAACGTGCTATTATACAAACAAAATAATTATACAAAAAATTTTCTATACATTATATTTTCTATGTAAATACAAAAAACAAAACACAAAAAACAAAACAAAAAAACAAAACAAATACAAAACAAATACAAAAAAAAAACAAAAAACAAAACAAAAAAAAAAAATAAAAAAAAAATAAAAATAAATAAAAAAGTACAAAACTGCCATCGTACGGACAAAGTACCCAAAAAGTACAAAACTAGCCACTAGACCCGGTTGAACTAAAATAATATCCACGGTCCTTATAACCCACCCCCCATTAAATATCTTGACAAGGTTGTTACTTTTGAAGTTTGGGGTGTTGTCATAATGTGACACAATGCCAAGTTGCCAACAACCGATCCCTAAGTCCAATAGTTTTTAAGAGGGTGTTTGGGATTGCGTTTGCATTTCACTTGTCTGCTTATTTCATTTGCAAACCGCAAATAATCGCTTTGAAGTGTTTGAGTGTGCGTTTGCGAACTGGCATTTCATTCTCCAAATCGTGGTTTTGAGGCTGTAGGTAAAGACTTATTTTTGCAAACGTGGTTTCGAACAAAAACGTGATAAGCAATCCCAAGCACCCTCTAACTGTGTTATAAACATTTTTATAAACTAAAAGTGGTTTTGAAACCAGTGGCCGGTTAAATCGGGAACTGGATTGGTCGCTTTGAATAGTTGAACAAGAAAAATTCGCAAGAAACTATGTTGAGTTGGGAAAAACAGAGAACTTAATAAAAAACGGTTAAGCACCTTACTTTTAGCCGCTATTGAATGAAAATATATAGCCGCTATTAGAACAAGTTTTAAGTTCAAATCGATTACATCCAAGACAAAAAACTGATCATCCTTCAATAACTTGAGAAAAAAACCTTTCTCCACTTGCTTCGGCCTTTAAAATGAAGTTAGTTTTGAATGCTAGTATTTTAGTGTTCAAAAAAAACATAATAATAATAATAAATAAATAATAATAACGCTAGTATTTTAGTTTGTGTATGATATATGTCAGTTTCTTGACTTAAAAAGATTTGATGGTTGTTTTTGTAAAAAGTGGTTATGGTCATTACCTAACACTTGCAAATTCATGGAAAAGAATATATTGGTAGATCAATACAACTACTTTGACGTATTTTGACACACTTATGGAACTATATTTATTTTGGCAAACTTATTATAACATACGACCTATTGGTTTGGCACATCCACAGGTTAGTAGTCTTAGTAGATAGGTTATAATATGTTATGGCGCAGGCCGCGGCTGTGATGACGAAAAAATGCAGTCACGAGATTGGTATGTCGACTGCGACATACACTAAGCATCTAATAATATTAAGTGAAGTTAATAACTTGATGATTGGATGAGTCACTGATATAAAACAAGGTGGTAGAAAATAGCATTCAATATTTCATTGATTGGTGTTGTGTGTTATGGATGCTATCGAGTGTGTGGAAACTTAAATACGAATCACAAAAGTGAGCCAAAAGGAGCGCATATTGGGTATTAATAATGATAAATAACGTGATCAGTCTAGCTATATAGACATGGTTTTGTCGGAAGTGTCAATCTGTAAAGTATTTATTTTAAGGAGCCGATATATTAGAAACTTTTTATAGTAAAAACGACTAAACTATAAATGAAATGGTATAGGATATAATTCGGGTAAAAAAAGATTTAGAGACCACAACCCTTCTTAGTCCATTCTATATTTCGTTATTGTTTTGAATGACAAATTCCCATGGTTTAGTACTTAACCACATATAGACTCATTGTTAAAACCTCAATCATTTCTTCTATATGTAGAATCCAAACTGTCGTCTTTTTAAGTTACATTACGTGTTTTGAACTTTGGGGATAAAATGTGAGACCGAACCATTTCATGTCATTTTAATAGTTGTTTACCTTTCCCACTTAACTACTCCACATGATAGTCGTTGTCTAGTTCATCATTCTGTAACTAACACATTTACCAGAAACACAAACACATATATTTGCAAATAGTTATATGTGTTTGTTTAATGCCATAGCCCATATGTATGAACTTGGATAACTAACCCACTCGTGTAAAACAACACTACGTTACTACACACTATGCATAACTTTGGGGTAAAATATAATTTTAGCATATCGCAATCCACAAACGAGTTTGGCCCGAGTAACGTGATATTGGATAACGTTAGTCACTTTCCCCCTTTGAATTTGGAGTGACGAAGTTAACCATTAAGACCAAGGTAATTAGTAGGTAATCGTCAAATCAGCTCATCTTCCAAATCAATGCTACTTTTGTTTTCTTTATCCTCTCACTTCCCATCACACCCTTTCAACCTTAATAGTCGGCACCCTCACACCATTCTACATTTCATTAAAATGTTCACTTTATATAAACATATATCGCTAAATACCCTACACACTCACAAACTAAATAAACAATAATAAAACACTTACACTTTGCACAAATACCGAGAGGTGTACAGCTCACCACAATCGGCTTGTTTGAGAAGGTCAAGCGTGAGGGAGAATGGCAAGTAATGGTGTATGGTGTGCAAAAATATGTGAGGGTGATGACCTCACACCCATTACTTTTAGCTTTAAAAAAACGACAAATTTTCTAGAATTTTCATCAAACATTGATCATGTAATATGTCACGAAAAGTTAATTACTCGTCTGTTGATAACATATATGAAAGACTAGTAGATGTACATGATATAAACGTATGCCATTTTCCTGTACGAATCATGGATAAGAATTTACACATTTTTGTACTTGAACGATATTTAAAAGGCCTTTTATTGAAAGTCAACTTGTTTTGTTTGACAAAATAAATTGTACTCGTGTTCTCTTAAAGGATATTTATTTCTTATTTATCCATAACTAACACTTGCATGTTACGGTCTCTTTCAAAGGGTCATTTTTTTAGTGCATTTCAAACTTATTTCCTTCGTATTTGTCTACAGACGACACTTGTACGTTAAGTCTCTTTCGGGAGGCCAATGTGTTGAGTGATACATGATCATCATGCATTTAGTTTGACAATATATAGTAGTTGTTTTATTATGAAGAAATACTCCATTTAACAATATATTGAATAAAAGAAAGCAACATTTTTAACACATAAAAATATCATTGACATATGGATGATAACGTTATAATTATACTATTAATTAATAGTTATATCTCTTTTTCTTTTTTTTTTTTAACGTCTGATATTATTAAAACTAGCAAGGAGCTAAAAAAACAAGGATTACAAAATTACAAGAGAAAGATTTTTAAACCAATCTATCCAATAAATTTAAATCTACTCATATGTTTACACCATTGAAAGGAACGAGCCACAGTATCGTCAAAAAGAACCGCCTTGGAAGGGGTGGTAGAATCAAAGACCAACTTATTCCGAAAATTCCCAATAAACCACCAAGCAATATAAGAAACGCCTTCAAGAACCTGCTTGCGAATTGGAGAAAGCTTTAGACTCGACATCCAAATCTCCCAATCCTCAAAAGAAGAAACCTGAGGAGCGCATACATCCCACCAAAAAGCAATTTTATGGAAGATGTCACGCGCCATGAAACAAGCAAAAAAAAATATTGCTGGAAGTTTCAGCATCTTTATTCATTATGATACTTTGGTAGTTATATATTGTTGTTTCTTGCAATTATACCCGTTATTGCAACCGAGATAACTAATGAAACTGAGTCTCTCCCACCTTAAGCATCACTACCACGACCATCATCATCTCCAACATTCTTCATTGAGCCGCCACGGCCTAGTAGTTGGTGGTTTAATTGGTTGGAGGTATTCGCACTCAATATAGCCTTTCGTTTTAATTTTGTTTATGCTACCTTGTAAACATGCCCATATTAGTATACGAAGATGATGTGCAATTTGATGATGTGGTAGTTAATAAGCTCATTATCGACTTCCAGATTATTAACAAAAGTGCTACTATAACTTTAGGGGCCAAGTACCCTGTTTTATACTTTAAAGATTACGAGGGATTTCACACAATCCCTCGTTAATGCCTTTTAAAAAAAAGAATTAGGTTATTCCATTGAATACTTTTCACCTATAAATACTTATGCACAATCGTCATTTAGTTTGTCTACTAAAAATGAAGAGCACTCTACTTTCTTGAAATTCAAACAGGTCGAAAACCTTTTACACATGAAATACTTTTGATTTTCTAATTTACGTAGTAAATACTGTCCAATTAGATGGAAACACTCGATGAGTCAATACTCAAGCCAAGTTCTTTTCCTTGCTTGTCGGAAGTTTCTCTAGTTTTATTTATTTATTTATGTATTTATTTATTATAAATATGCGCACACTTTAAGTAGTAACTAATAACAACAAACCTGAATTTTCAAAGTTGCGTTTAGTAATGGAAAAATTTTGCTAGTTTTCATTTTTCAGTTTTCTTGAGAATGGGAGAGATATTCCTTCTCTAGAGAACGCTTGAAAACATGTTTAGATGTGATTTTCTAAAATAGAAAACTTATGGAAAACTCGTAAAAGGAGTTTCCTAAAAACTTAGAAAACAGGCTTTCCATCTTTCTAAGAAAACTTTTGGAAAAAACTCATTTTGAACGCGTTTTTTATTTTATAGGAAAATCTTTCTGGAAAGAAGAGGAGTTTTCCATTACTAAACACGCCCTAACATCTTCACATTCGATCCGATATATAATTTCAAATTTCGGATTTTGGAAATTTAACTTTTCAAACATTCGCATTTGAGGTGTCCGAAAATCCAAATGTGGGAATTTCAAAGTACATGAGTAAAAGTTAACACGGGGGTGCCTATGAAATTTGAGTTATCCACTAATACGACCCNACATTCTTCATTGAGCCGCCACGGCCTAGTAGTTGGTGGTTTAATTGGTTGGAGGTATTCGCACTCAATATAGCCTTTCGTTTTAATTTTGTTTATGCTACCTTGTAAACATGCCCATATTAGTATACGAAGATGATGTGCAATTTGATGATGTGGTAGTTAATAAGCTCATTATCGACTTCCACATTATTAACAAAAGTGCTACTATAACTTTAGGGGCCAAACCCTGTTTTATACTTTAAAGATTACGAGGGATTTCACACAATCCCTCGTTAATGCCTTTTAAAAAAAAGAATTAGGTTATTCCATTGAATACTTTTCACCTATAAATACTTATGCACGATCGTCATTTAGTTTGTCTACTAAAAATGAAGAGCACTCTACTTCCTTGAAATTCAAACAGGTCGAAAACCTTTTACACATGAAATACGTTTGATTTTCTAATTTTACGTAGTAAATACTGTCCAATTAGATGGAAACACTCAATGAGTCAATACTCAAGCCAAGTTCTTTTCCTTGCTTGTCGGAAGTTTCTCTAGTTTTATTTATTTATTTATTATAAATATGAGCACACTTTAAGTAGTAACTAATAACAACAAACCTGAAAATTCAAAGTTGCGTTTAGTAATGGAAAAATTTTGCTAGTTTTCATTTTTTAGTTTTCTTGAGAATAGGAGAGACATTCTTTTTCTAAAAAACGCTTGAAAACATGATTAGATGTGATTTTCTAAAATAGAAAACTTATGTAAAACTCGTAAGAGGAGTTTTCTAAAAACTTAATTATAAACTTAGAAAACAGGCTTTCCATCTTTCTAAGAAAACTTTTGGAAAAAAACTCATTTTGAACGCGTTTTCTATTTTATAGGAAAATCTTTCTGGAAAGCAGAGGAGTTTTCTATTACTAAACACGCCCTAACATCTTCACATTCGATCCGATATATAATTTCAAATTTCGGATTTTGGAAATTTAACTTTTCAAACATTCGCATTTGAGGTGTCCGAAAATCCAAATGTGGGAATTTCAAAGTACATGAGTAAAAGTTAACACGGGGGTGCCTATGAAATTTGAGTTATCCACTAATACGACCCTTTGAAATGAATGCTCAGAATGCCTCAGATGGAACCCAACGTGAGACTTTAACTCTTTATACTATTGAGCTAGAGAAACTTTCGGCAACCATTAGAAAAGAACTTGTCTAAGTTTAACATTGCTTAAATTTATGTGTAAGTACTTTAAGGTTGTTTGAAACTCGTAATTTGAGGTTCAGATTGTCTTGAGGAGAAGTGGCTTATCATTTTGGTCGATTAAAATAGTAACACACTCGATCATCGAAGATAATTCAAAGGATGTGTACGTGATGAGAAAATTCATCAAGAACTTCAACACGTGCTTGGATTTGTTTCATTGAAACTAATAATATATGTTCAACTTTGTTTCTGCAATTCGTGCTTCAAAATCTCGTAATGAATAAATCATACTCCTATAACTCAACATGCATACTCTCTACATTCTCTGACCATCAAGATATTTTTGGAAGTAATACATAAAACAAACAGTTAGATCATCAAGAACAAGAACAACATAACATGCATACTTTTTACATTCTCACTATAAACTGAATCATAAAATTCAAATATGACCATCATGATTATTTTGTCGTAATCTTTTAGCGAAACAGTTAGACCATAACATGCATTTTTTCCAGTTTACAGAAAAACAAATCAAACATGCAACTAAAAATAAAACACATTAAAAAAAGGGTGAAGGCTGAATTCGGGTAATTTACTTTTTAAGATTTACCGAAATATACTTTATTAATTGCCATTATCGCTGAAATACTTTCAAATATTTGTTAATATAACTAATACTAGAAATAAAAATTTTCGGTAACTCATGTATTTTAGTTTATTATGTTCTTTTTAACAATAAATTTACGGATATCAACAATTTCGTTTAGCTCGTATCCGTTCGGGCTCGAGCCCGTTTGGCCCGTGCCCGTTCGAGCTCGAGCCCATTTGGCCCGTTGCTTGTTCGGGCTTGAATATTTGTGTAATGTGCTTTATTATTTGAATTAATGACATTTAATGCATGAGTTCTGCTTAAGTTGGTTGTACAATATGCTTGATAATTTGTATTTTTTTTATGTAAATGGTGTGTTTTAATAACTGCATTAATTATATTTATTGATCAGTTAATTAATTGTATTTAATGTACATAATGATTTATTTATTGTATTGAATGTTAGTATTTCTATTTTAATTAGTTGTACTTTGAGGTTAAGAACTTGTGAATGTTAAAAAATGTGTTTTCGTTACTTGTACTTTTAGCTTTATAACTTGGATTGCTGAATTTTAAAAGTTTATATATTAAGTAGCTCTTCCTCTATCATAAGGTAGTAAGATAAGATAACACCTTTGTCTTTTTCCATTTTGAAATTGTTCTTAATTATGTCACATAAAAAGCTAGGGATATTGACAAAATTAAAAGAAAAATATTTATATATATTTTTTCAATACTGACAATTAATAAAATATGTTACATATTTCAGTAAATCTGAAAAAATAAATTACGTGAATTCAACCTTCACCTTAAAAAAAAGGGAGGCCACTCAAATATTAAGTTTTTAACATATAGGCCGCTTGTTTATTAAAACTAACTTATAGGCGCCATCCAACTACATGTGTGTTTTCATTTACACAAATTTTAGCCTTATTTATGCCTCAAAATTGTAATGCATAATTAAGGAACTAACATTTAAGTTATAAAACCAATATGAATGACAACTTTTATGTGAAGTAGCAATTATACCCTTGTTTTAAGTGTGACTATATATCATCAAAAGTACTTTACAATAAGGGTGATCACGGTCCAAAAACCGGACCGGACCGACCAAGACCGGACCGGACCGAAGACCGAGAACCGGAAAAACCATAGAGCGAGACCGGACCGAATGTAGTCGGTCCGGTCCGGTCCATCCGGTCCGTTTGCTCAGCCCTACTTTACAAGGATGAAACTCATATTTTGCAGCTAGTTTTTTTGTTCGCATAGTTTTAATATGTTAGTGTTAGGTTCATCGTAGTCGTTTGATAATCATACAGATCAAATTTATTTGACCGAAATTGTTGTAAATGAAAGCAAACATATAATTTGATAGCCTATAAGTTAGTTTCAATAATCAGACGACTAATATGTGAAAAACATACTGTAATATTCATAAAAGAAACCATTTAAAAGTATAAAGCTAGTAAAGGTATATAGCACCCATAACCTACAAGCAACCCACATTCACAGTCCAAGTCCAACTTAAGCCCATACAAAAAAACCATTCCCCACACCTCTATATTAAACAAAAACCCTAATCAGTACACACACAAAAAAAACACACACACACACATTCATTCACCGCCGCCATGCCACCCAAGTTCGACCCATCCCAAGTCGTCGACGTCTACGTCCGCGTCACCGGCGGCGAAGTCGGCGCCGCCTCCTCCCTCGCACCCAAGATCGGCCCACTGGGCCTCTCCCCCAAAAAAATCGGAGAAGACATCGCTAAAGAAACAGCCAAAGACTGGAAGGGTCTCCGAGTCACAGTCAAGCTCACAGTCCAGAACCGTCAAGCCAAAGTATCAGTAGTCCCATCAGCAGCAGCTTTGGTTATCAAGGCCCTTAAGGAGCCAGAGCGGGATAGGAAGAAGGTGAAGAATATTAAGCACAGTGGGAATATAAGCCTGGATGATGTTATTGAGATTGCTAAGATTATGGCGCCTAGGTCTATGGCTAAGGAGCTGCAAGGGACTGTTTAGGAGATTCTGGGGACGTGTGTGAGTGTTGGGTGTACTGTTGATGGGAAGGATCCTAAGGATTTGCAGCAGGAGATTGCTGATGGGGATGTTGAGATTCCTCAGGATTAGGTGTTTTTTTTTTGGTTTATGTTTTTATGGATGTTTTTATGTTTAATGAATGTTTTTATGGATGTTTTGAGGAGGATTATGAAATTGTTATTAGATACGTTTTTATGCGAAATGTTTTGGTTTATATAATGCTGTCTTGGCTGGTTATTTAGTTGTCTTACGAGTTGCTATGTCGTGTTTTAGTACGCCAAGGAAATGTTGAGATTACGCGGTTTAATGACTTGTTACTATGCTGTGTTTTGTTGCGTTGAATAGTGTTTAGGATTGTATGATGTTTGTGATATATAGCAGAAACCGGCTTATAGTGTGGTTTAGGATAAGTATAGATACATTTTCATGCGAAATGTTTTGGTTCTGTGTTTTGGTTTATATAATGGTGTCTTGGTTATTTAGTTTTCTTACGATAGATTAGTTGGTTGCTATGTCGTGTTTTAGTACGCAAAGGAAATTTTTGGTCTTGTTTTATTGGATGTTTTGTTGCGAAATGTTGAGATTACGCTGTTTATGGATGTTTTGAGGATTATGAAATTAGATACATTTTCATGCGAAATGTTTTGGTTATGTGTTTTGGTTTATATAATGCTGTCTTGGTTGGTTATTTAGTTTTCTTACGGATAGATTAGTTGGTTGCTATGTTGTGTTTGAGTACGCCAAGGAAATTTTTGGTTTGGATGTTTTGTTGCGAAATGTTGAGATTACGCGTTTTAATGACTTGTTACTATGTTGAGTTTTGTTGCGTTGAATAGTGTTTAGGATTGTATGATGCTCGTGATATATAGCATAAACCGGCTTATAGTGTGGTTTAGGATAAGTATAGTATAGGTGCTCTTGTATGTTAGTTTTTGGTACTAGTACGGTTTTGGACAAATGCCTCTTGCTTATTGTTTTCTTATTTTGTGATGAGATTCCGCCATACTAGTTTGGTTTCTTAGTTTGGGGATGTTGAGATTCCGAGAGATTAGGTGTTTTTTAAGGTTGTTTTAGTTTTGTTTAATGAATGTTGATGTTTTGAGGATTATGAATATAGATACATTTTCATGCGAAATGTTTTGGTTTATATAATGCTGTCTTGGTTATTTTGTTGTCGAGCATTGATTGACATAACTAATTGGTATGCCTAATCTATGTGGCATCATCTTGTCGATGACAACATAGGCACCAATGTTTTCAAAAACCAATATACCGCTACCTTTTCAATTTAGGCATAATGGTAGTCACATTTTTAGGCTTCTAAATGTTTTTCCCTTTGTTGTCTTACGATAGATTAGTTGGTTGTTATGTCGTGTTTTACTACACGAAGGAGAATTTTGGTTTTTAGTATTTGGTTTCGCGTATTTTTAGTTTTTGTTTATGTTATTGTGTTTGGATATTACGTTTCGGAGAATTTGTTGCGTATTGTCATTACGCAGTTTAGTTAGTACTTATTTGTTGTGCCTTTAAGGTTTTGGTGTGTTTCTTTTGTGTTGAATAGTAGACATTATAATTTAGTTGTTTTTTTGTTTTTTTATGTTACTGTTTGTTTCTTTGTATAGTGTTGATTATTATTATTTAGTTATCTTCGAATTTTGAAACAATTTTGATGCGAAAATTTTAAATTGAGGANTTGGTTGGTTATCGTGTTTTAGGTTTATTTTTATTTATTTATTAATTTTTTTGTTGTTTGTGTTTTTTTGCTTCAGTTATTAGATGTTGTTTTTGGATACTTTGGGGATTATTGTTAAGTTGAGACGTTTTGTGTGCGAAATGCTGAGATTACGCCTTTTTTTCTTTCTTTCTTTCTTTTTCCCTTTTTTCTGAACGTCGGGGGAGAGATTACATGTTTTAATTACTTGTTATGTTATATGTTTTGGTGTATTCTTATTGCATTGGATAGAATTATGGTTAGGACTGAGAAAAAGTATACTGATATTGAACTGGTAAACTCGTAACACTTTGTAGCATTGCAACATCACATATAAATTCCAAAACTAATAACATATATAGAAAACGATGAATGCATGACAAATTAGTTGTACAACATTATAATTATCTATGTCGCACAGAATCAATGGTTTGGTCAACAGCTAGCACATTAGCCGCGCCTTATAAACAAGCTGGCACAATAGAAGTCGAAGCTCAGCACATGTTTTCAAATTAAAATTTTAAGAAGTGCATCCTGTTCGTGCCTGCATCAGGTTGATAGTAATACATTTTACTATTGGTGTTGACCCACCTCGCTAAGATGCTGCTTATATGTATCACATCTACTGTATATTCCGAAAATCTTAAGACGTATAACGAAAAGCCCAACAGAAATTTTTAACATGTCTCTAAAGCCAACTAAAGGTATGTCACTAAGAAGCAAATCAAAGTTCATGAACCACAATCTATCAACCCCTTTTGCACAAGAAAGCCACCTTCAAGGGGTAAGGGGTTGACTGAGTTGCAACATCACTACATCTATACTTTCAGAACGTAAAACAGGAAGTGATAAATGCATGACGATAGTTGGTATTATATATATTATCTATCTAGAAGGGAATCAACAGTTTTAGTCCACAGTTGGCATTTTGAAAGTGAATGCTACAATTTTACATGTTTAGGTCACAAAGTTTCAGGGGTGCATGTGTATCATGCCTGCATCAGGGTCTTGAGATAGAGATGACCACATCTTATCACTAATATTATGCCTATAAGAACTTCAGTATCACATCTTCGTTCTGTTCCCAAAAATTTATAATGTAGAATAAAAACAACAGAAATTTTGAACTTGTCTGCAAGGGCCATCTAAAGAGCCACCAATAAAGAGCAGGGGTTAATTTCAGTCACTAGGAATAAGCAGTGGAGTTCATGAATCACACTCTATCAATCACTTCTGCACAAAAAACCTCCTCCCAGGTAGTATTCTCTTTATGCCCTCCAAATCTATCCTTACTCCAAACCGTAAGACTTGCCTTGACATTCTTCAATTTATCTCGAAAAATACAATCAGGGCGAATGCTCCTCACGTCTTTCTTCCACGCCTCCACCACTATATTAAGGAAATCCAGTTCCTCCAGCCATGCGTTGAAAACCCGAAAAGGTTTTGGACCAAAGTCTAACTCCACGTCCTTAATCACAATCGCGCAATGATCCAATAGTTTTATATCTAATGCAATGACCGAAAGATTACCCCATAAGTCATTGAACACCTCATTTAACAAAAAGCGATCTAACTTACTAAATTTCAAACCATCATCACTCACTCTGGTGAATTTCCTCCCCCTATTGGAATCTCGACCAGTTTCATGTCGTTAATGAAATCGGTGAACTCCGTCATCTCTTTTATGATCACCTGTGAGTTAAGTCTATCATCGTTCTTCCTAACCAACTACATTTAAATCCCCAAAAATGCACCACACACCCTGCCATCTATACATCAACCCAATAAGTCTTTCCCATAATAAAGATTTTTCCCTACTTACGTGCAGCCCATAAATATAAACCAAAAACACATCCACTTCTTTCCCTTTCCATGTACCCCTAACCGCTATAAATCTCTCGTCACCGATCGCCTCTTTGCAAACAAAAACTCTCGAGTCCCAAATTAGCATAATCCCCCATGAGTTCTCGTTAGCAGGCAATTGAGAGTACCCAAAACCCTTCCCACCCCAAACGTCCTCAATCCACTCATCGTCCAATACCCTAATCTTTGTCTCTTAGATCCCTATGATATCCAGATGTTCTTCCCTAATAAAATTTCTAATCTAACCTTTTTTTCCTACTATCCCCAATGCCCCAAATATTTATAGAAATCAACTTCACAAATAACAAGAAAAAAAATGAAAACGAGAATCAATAAAATACTGCAAGGTCCATCTTCCTTGTTTGTATCGCGATCGCACTGTGGAAAACTAGAAGGGAGGTTGAATAGTTTACCGGTTTTTAACTTAATTAACTTTTGAAACTTTACGTGTAATCGACAATTGAAACTAATAGACAATAAGTAATATGCAAGAATAAAGTAAGAAACGATCAAACGACAACACGGATGTTTATAGTGGTTTGGCTACAAGGACTCTTTCTCCTTGCCCTTCTTCACTCCCCGAGTATCTAACTCGAGAGTTTCTTTCACTAGTCAACAAGCTCCTTTCACTGGCGGAGAAAACCTTACACGTCGCTTACGCAAGATTACCGACACAAAGCTAGATGTCGAGTTCTTTTACAAGGGTACAACCACTCCCGTCACACTATGTATTTTGAGGACTAAAATACTAACCGATCACTACTTGAATATATACAATCAAATGAAGTATAAAAAAACACGAGTTTACACAATGCTAAGCTAGCAAGTCTTGCAACGTTATGTTGAAACTTGTAAACTTTTGGATGATCTTGTGATCTTCTTTGCTACAAAAGAATCTCACACAAATGAAGTGAAATGCTACTGAGTTAGATGAATGAAATGAGAGTATATATGCAAAATGTAATTATAAGTGATGAAGGATTTCTTGGATATAGCTTGCTATTTATAGGCAAAACAAGACAGCAGAGCCACAAATTAGGCGGAACCAAATTAAGGGTTCCGCCCGTGTATCCCAAGGGTTCCGCAAGGTCTGATAGAGGAGCTTCCAAGAAATCTTTCCATATTTATGACAAGTCTAATTGTCACAACTCACAATTTCAGGTCATTTTCCAAACCTCGACAATTTACTATTCACAAGTTACAATTCATCATTTACTATTCACCGATCACTATTTATCATTTCACAATTCATCATTTTCGGAGTCAGTTTAGGACTTTGAGAAGCGTTCAAAATTTTACAATTCATGTGACACTATTCATTCCCGGAAGGAAAACATTATTCATGATCATTATGCATTCCCACGTAAACTAGGTTTACGGGTATTCATTTCACATAACCGGGAAGGTTAAGCCGTGTAATCGTAAGACATCATTCATAGTATATTTCATAGACTAGAGTTAGTCTACATATCATCACTACATCATTTGCATACTATTCCACTCGTAGGATTTATCTAATTTCAATTACGTATATTTAATTTTTTTTAAATAAATGTTAACACGCGATCAATAATTGTGAACAACACATCCGACACTTCCCACAATGGTCCTAATATATTTTTACACTCATTACAATGTTACAAAAACTATAATATTAGTTTACTCGATATTTTGGAAATTTATTTATTTTATATCGTTAACGTTATTTAATTACGACGGTTTTCGTTATATTGAAACAACAATTATTCAAACACCCAATACTTATACAAAATATATTTTTATAATCTTTGTGACTTTAGTATATCACATTTAGTCCCGTTAAAATTATTTCTAGTTATCCCGGTACCCGAAAATACCAAAACTACTAACAATATACATCAAATAACACCCAGTTCAATATTTTTACAAAATAAAAATATATAACACCCTCCACTCCCCTCACGTCAGCTGATCCCACTCATTTCCCACCTAAAATACTTCTCATTGGACCTTAAAATCTCCACTAGGCAATATATATAAACCAATTCTCACCAAACTTTCATTACATGCAAACTTCATCAAAAAAATCTGCTCTCCTCACTTGTGTTGCTGCTGCCGTGACTTCCCAAGGCCAAGGATCCATCAATTTTTCAAGCTCAAGTGTTTATATAGTCACATTAGTACTTCTCTTTAGGGTTTTGAAATAAAAATCCAAGAAGTAATTAGGTTTTAATCACAAAAATTCTCTAATCATTCAAGTAAGTGTCATAAACTAATTTTCATAATATTACAAAGATTTTACAATGTTCATATCATTTTATTACCTCATGCAAGTGATTATGTAATTTATACCACTCTATATATGTTTTTATAATTATTATGAGCTAAAAATTAATTATAAGAGATTATTGGTGAAAAAGCTTGATTGATGATGTTAGGGAACCCATGACACCCTAAGAAGGTGTATGGTAGATTAAGGGATGTGTTGTTGTTGTTGGTGATGAATTTGGACAAGTTACANTCAGCTGATCCCACTCATTTCCCACCTAAAATACTTCTCATTGGACCTTAAAATCTCCACTAGGCAATATATATAAACCAATTCTCACCAAACTTTCATTACATGCAAACTTCATCAAAAAAATCTGCTCTCCTCACTTGTGTTGCTGCTGCCGTGACTTCCCAAGGCCAAGGATCCATCAATTTTTCAAGCTCAAGTGTTTATATAGTCACATTAGTACTTCTCTTTAGGGTTTTGAAATAAAAATCCAAGAAGTAATTAGGTTTTAATCACAAAAATTCTCTAATCATTCAAGTAAGTGTCATAAACTAATTTTCATAATATTACAAAGATTTTACAATGTTCATATCATTTTATTACCTCATGCAAGTGATTATGTAATTTATACCACTCTATATATGTTTTTATAATTATTATGAGCTAAAAATTAATTATAAGAGATTATTGGTGAAAAAGCTTGATTGATGATGTTAGGGAACCCATGACACCCTAAGAAGGTGTATGGTAGATTAAGGGATATGTTGTTGTTGTTGGTGATGAATTTGGACAAGTTACAAACTAGGAAAACCCATTTTAACACTATATATAAGCTACTGTCCCTATTTGCAAAATGTGGTAAACTCAGTAGGTATGGATTAATTTTGACCAAAGATTTAGAAAATACTTTCAAAAATGAAGCTATGGGCGAAAGAACGGGTAAAAACGGGTTTATAACGAAAAAGATACGATAAAAACAAGATTTATACTTCTAGCAGACATTTTCTGAAAATATGTTGCTGATGCACGAAATTATTCCATAAAAACAGGACACTAAACCTTATTAAAATACACCGACTTGTTAAAAATGTGTTAGTACATGTTAAGAGAAAACCGGGGATATAAAATTCTTAAGAAACGGACTTATAACGAAGGAGATACAAATTTTTAAATATGAATACTTCACATAAAATTCTGACAGCACTTACACTTAGAATATTTTCAAGTAAAACCAGAATATTCACAAACGCCCATGTTTGGAGCCAATTTCCCGTCAATAGACTCATTTCTGGAGTGGGACACAAGGGAACAAAATTTAGACCACCTGGCCTAGTTTTCAAATCAATTAGCCGTTTGTCATTTGGACTTAAAACAAGTAAATTACGACCATCCAAACTTTCATGAAAACTGCCCAGAAATGGCAGTTTTTGCCTAAACACCTCAATTCACAACCATTTTTCTTTTAATCTATGCACTTTGGCAAAAACATCAGTGTTGAACATTTTTAGACAATGCAACAAGCTTTCCAAAACTACTGAGCTTGTTCCCTAACTCCCAATACACATTATTTTACGGCTAACTTTCCAAGGCCACTTGACCATTTTCAGGAATTTTTCAAAATGTTAATACTTACGGCAAAAAGTTGAATTTTTACAAGTTTTCACTAAACGACTATCGTAGGATGTCACTACACTATATTTTCACGTAAATTACGTTATAACTTGACACGATAACATAAAGCGTGAATTTCGACGATTATCGTCATTTCAAAATAATACGAGTGGTATAGTTTACATGTGCACGTGCATTCATGAATTCATTTCATAATCTAAGTTAGATTATATTCATTCATGTTAGGTTGCGGCTAGGAGTTGCGCCTTGTTATTTCAGTTCACTTCATAGTACATTGTACCATCACTACAGGTGAGTTTTCATAGCCCCGTTTTCAATTAATTATTTGATTTCTAAATTCTCGAGGGAGAATACATTGCACCATTTTTCATACGGGCCAAAGTATCAAATTATGTACATTGCTTAAGTTACCGCATTGCCATATTTAAGTCCCCTTTAGTACATCATGAACCGTTAATTTGTGAGCAAGCGAAGGTGAGTGGATAGATCTATTGAGGGTGACGCCTCCATCCGCGTTGGTTTGATCACCAACAGTCAAACGGATGCATTTCACTTCATACATTCAGAGTGTTCGGCAAAACACTCCTTTTTTGGGGCATTAGTACAGTCTAGCTTCGGGGTCATGAGCTTAATTGCTAATGTACGATTTTATCATTTTTGTGACATTTTGTCATGCATTTCTATACTTGTGGTTACCGTAAAAACATTTCAATTACATTAAACCTATGATTTTCACTAACATTATTGTTGACGTTTTAGCAATGTATTTTCAGGAAATAAAGGAGATCACTTCATGGCATGCATATGGACATTACATAGAGTCGCGGAGTCGACACTTCTCACTTTATATTTCTGCACTTATGAAACGTTTGATCTTGTATGAACGTGTTTTACCTAAGCTTTGGGACTTTGTTTTGTAAACTCTCAATCTTTTAAATGATCAAACGATGTATTTTATAAACGACATTTTAGGTCGTTCAATGTAACCGTAACTGTGATGCTATGGCAGTCACCCCTGGGTATTCCATTCCGCTGCCAAACAAGTATTTTGGGGGTGTGACACTAATCAAGATCATTCAAAGTCAACTACAAAATATGTTGAGTAAGAATCTATCCAAGATATGCATGAGATCTTCCAAAGTCAACTAAAAGATTTTGGAAATCTTTCTAAGATTACACATGATGCATGCCATATTGTCATACAACATTTTCTATTTTTAGAAATATGAAAATGTTATGTTTTTGTGAAATGTAAATGTAGCAAATGTAATGTAAACTTTGAAATAAAGTTTATATATGAAAGACTTATACTATATTTATGCTTTGATAAAAATAAAGTTTATACTTTTTCAATAACAAAATTTAGCAAAGATCGTCAAATATAAATAACGTTTTTAGACGATATTTGTATTAACAATCTCCCCCTTTTTGTTGAGGACAAAACATAAATTTTATTTTTAAGCAACTAGATAATTATAGTATCATATCAAACTTTGTGTTATTCAACTTTTAATTATATAAGAGAATGATATGCAAAAGTTGAGTTTAATATAAATTCTCTCCCTTTTTGTCAAAACAAAAAAAAGAGTTAGGTAGCGGAATGAGGTGCAATCCAAATGCCCCCCTTGGACAATACTCCCCCTAAATGGGGTACCAAGTAAAGGATACATGGATTTTGAATCCTAAAAAAAAAAAAAAAAAAAAAAAAAAAAATGTTAGTTGTTGAAAAGACAAGTATTATATGTATAAAAAGAAAGTATCAACCAACAAGTGATAGATTTTTATTTTTTTATTTTTTTTTATTATTTTTTTTGAAAGGCAACCAACAAGTGATAGATAATCAACCATAACACAAGCACAACAAATATATAGTAGAACCAACTTCATTTCAAGTAAAATTTTATTTTAACAAAAGTCAAAATAAAAGACAAGAAATACAAAAAGTCCTACTTCTAAAAAGAGAAAAATGCAAAAAGGAAAAATAACTTAGAAACAAAAATCCTACATCAATAAAAGGAAAGAAAGACAAGGTTCTAAATGAAAAAGTATCCTCCTACAAAACTCTAAAGTGTTGGAGGATGTGAAAGAGCGTTTAGACGCTCGAGAATGTGTTGGAGGATGAAACGGGTCGTCTTGGAGTTGGTGGACCATAATTTTGATCCTCTCACTTATTTTGGCCGTTCTCTCACAATGAGAGCAATCATGGCAAGGATGTGGGAGGATATGAGTATTGGTTGATGGTGGTGGTGGTGGTATAGTGGTTGTTTGTTGGTTGTTTTTGGTGCTACAACGGATGAGAGTAAAGCGGTTTGGAATTTCATGGCTTGATGAAGATGGGTTTCTACCATGTTCTTAAAGGAATACAAGTTATCGAGGCGATCATTGATCTCCTCATGTGTTTGGCGGGTTGTTCCACAAAGAAGCCTCGATTACCTCATAAGAGGGAAAAAAATGTAAGAAAAACAGACGAAAACCTATAAAAACGAACGAAAACGTATAAAAACGGATGAAAACGAAAAACAGATGAAGGCGTATAAAAACAGATGAGAACGTATAAAAATGGACAAAAAAATATAAAAACGGTTTAAAACGTATGAAAACGTATTAAAATAGATTACATAGAAAAACGTTTTAAAACGTATGAAACCCGTAAAGGTATATTTTTATTTATTTATTACTGTAGTTAATTTATAATTTATAAAGTAAAAGTGTAAAGACTTATGAGGAAAAAAAAAAAAAAAAAAAAAAAAAAAAAAAAACTTGAAGGACCAACCTTGCCTAATGACTAAACTAGAAATTATACTTATTGAAAATTATCCACATTTTTGCCAGAAATTGAAAAAGGGTGTGTCGATTCTTTACAGAGAAGAGAAAATTTACTATGAAAGTGAGTGAAGAAGAAAGATAATTAGAACTCCTAATCATAAACCCACTTCAAGTAAGTATTAAGTATTGATTTTGAGTTTTAGGGTTTTTGAAAGAGAATTTAGTAAGTGAATAATTTTATTATGTTACTAATTAGGTTATCATAATTTCAAGTAGGATTGTGCCAAACTTGTTTATGTAATCATAATTTTATTATTAGAATTTTTATGATGTGTAATGTTTATGGAGCATAATTATATGCTTGATTGGTGTTATGGCTACTTGGCTAGTTGTAACCATGTTTAAAGAGAGTTTATGCTATATACTACTACTTACTAAGCATTTCGCTTACATGTGTAGTTAATGTTATTTTATAGGGTTTGGCGAATCTAGCAAAGGTAAAGAAAATGTTTTAAAAAGGTAGTCGATTATCAGGGCATGTCACAGTCTAATAAAAAGCCCAAATCAACCCACCCAACTCAATAACACCTACTTATTTTTCTTCTTCAGGGGATGATTTGGTGAGGGAGGCAGCTAGCTGTGTTTGTTCTACCATCATCATATATCATGGCAGTAATAGAAGATCGAATAAGTTTATTACCAGATTGCTTACTCATTGAAATCCTGTCTCGTTTAGATGACACAAAATACGCCATTAGAACAGCTACTCTTTCCAAAAGATGGCAGCATCTTTGGCCTCACCTTTCCGTTCTTTTCTTTACACATGAAACTGGTCGTAACATCCCACAATTCTATTCATCCCTCAAAAGAATCTTAACTAGTCAGACCCATCAACTCAACAAACTCAAACTGCATGCCTATTACAACGACCATACTCAAGTTAGCAATTGTATTCGTAGTGCTATTACTCGTAATGTCCAAGAGGTTGATTTTTGTATGACTCGCCACTGGTATAGATATCTTGACAGTTATGCGATTCACTTGAGGTATATTTTACCCGACTTTTTTTTCACCTGTTCAAGTTTTATCAGTGTGAGTTTGTGCGGGGGCTTATTTGAAAAAGCCGGTGTCATTAGTTGGCAAAATCTTAGGACTTTGCATATCGAAGGAACTGAAATAGGCCAAAATGTGATTGAAAATATTTTATCCGGAAGTCCTCTTTTGGAAACTTTGGAGCTGGAGTATTGCCACGGAGGAATTCAGTGGATTGATATTACTACTAACAAGAGTGTTAAGAACTTGAGGTTGAACTATTGTATGTATATCATCCATATCAATGCTCCGTATATTTTGTCACTGGCAATCGAAGGACGTGTGAATCTTAAGCATCTTAAGTTGCTAAATGTGTCTTCGCTAATTAACGTTGAACTAAATTATTCCTCGGGCATCCAAGAAATACTTGAAGAGGATGAAATGAATGAAGAGAGGATGCAACAAATACTTGAAGAGCAGGAAATAAATGAAGAGATGCTTAAAGGACAGCTACTTAGCCTTGCCCATGCCAAGGAGGTTATAATTGGGAAATCATGTTTACAGGTACATTCAATTTTCTTTTTATACTTTGGTAATTTGTGCTTGTTTTGATATGTGATTTGTATAAACAATTTGTTATTTCAATTCTCATTTTTCGTTATCTTTTTGTTGGCAGACTCTCTCTCGTTTAAAAGCTAAAGGTTTTGTAATTCCATCGAATTTAAAGGTTCTTGGTGAGATTGCTTCAGGTTGAGCGGAGACCGGAAAGAACTATTACTTGATGATGGTCCTAAAGGTGATGAAGTTAGTTGATTGATGGCACTTTAGTTCTTGTTTAGGCTAGACTGCATTCCAAATGCATTTAAATTAGTTACTCCATCGTGACTTTGATTTTTCAGACTCTAAACAATGCTTGTGTTAACCGTAAAAAGCTAGTTATTGGCGCACTATTAAGAATCCTAGTCACAAGCTTATTAACCCTTGGTGCTAAAGTTGTTCAGTGCTGTATCTTATCTTTCATCTTAAGTTTTTGCTTATCAAGTCTGCTCTTGCTTGACAGATTTGAATATTTGATTGTGCTTATGTTTATTTTTTCTACGATGCTGGTTTATCATATGTCATATGCTCGTGTGAGCTTTGTTAAGCTTGATTGCGGTCATGTACTTGAAGGTTTGATTGTGGCCATGTACTTGAAGATGAAAGTACTCTCTTGAACATATTAAAAGTTGCACCTTGTACTTTTTGACTTTTTGTAACATACAAGTATTGAAAACGGCTCTTCTGCTCAGAAACGAAATGTTCCAAATGTTCCTGGAAATTATTGCTCCCACTGGACCATTTGTATCTATATGCATCAGGATCCCGATTCTTTAATCTCTCGGTTCGAGAAAAAAAAGAGGATCGAACCATCTCTTGTGACTTTTTCAAATTCGATAAATGTTGGTTGATTTTATATTTCGTTAGAGTTCTATGAATCAAAGTATTGTAAATAATGTGTTTTAGGAGAATGTTGTTGCATTTAGTAGGCTAGTGTTGAGTTAAATTTGAGGTGGAACTGTTTAACTAAAGAACATGCCCTCGTTTGGTAGTGTACTTGTTTGATTCACTCTTAAGAATAGCATGTGTATGGTCAGGTTTTCTACGGCTGCGAACTTGTACCTCTTTGAACCTTGTGATCATCAATCTTTGTCTGACTGTTGGCGCTAGCTTGCGTATGCGTCATTCTGTATTTTGTACTTTGTTGTCTTACTACAGGTAGCTTACTGTTGCGTTTTTTTGATGATGCGTATGATAGAAGTCCATCTTTCTGTATTTGCTTCATTGTTTAAGATCATCGGGATGTTTGGTTAAGTGTTTGTTCTTTGAGTTGCATTTGGCACATTAAAGTTCTCATATTGTTCCTAAACAACCTGCATGAATAAGACTGGAAATAGGCAATAGATAAATTAATGCTCTTGTTCACTTGCTTGCTTGTTTATGAATGAGATAGTTGACAAAAATCGACACATAGCTTCCAAATAACAAGCACAAAAAAGCGGCCTGAAAGTCTCAAACTAGCTGTCTTGGTGAAACATGGTTATCCTGTATTTAAAAATTCCTGTTTGCTTATGAAGTAAAATAGTATGCGTATGATTGCGGCTTAAGATTTACTCAACCAACAGTTCAACACCTAACATTCGAGTTGGAATTATGATAGCCTAAATGGGGAGTTTCTTTCAGCTAATTTTGTGTTTATTTGTATTTTTTTGGCGTGTCATTTTTTTAACACAGCTATATATCAATTGCTTTTTCTTTGATGCTAATGACATGATTGATTGCCTTCTATTGTGCGTCATTTGTCATTGCTCAATTGTATGTCTTTTCTTTTTTTGGTCTATATTGAGCACCTAGGTGATGCGACTCTGTCTCTTAATAGTAGCTATTGTACATCTTTAATGANATACACCCCACTCCTGCTTCTATTTTTTCGGGCCCCTGAAGGTCCATGGTGAGACTCGAACCTGAGACCTCTCCAAGGATACCTCCCCAAGATTACACTTGGTGGCCAACTGAGCTAGCCCAGTTGGTTGAGAGTTAGGATTTGTTGGTGATTGTTGCTGAGAGTCTCTCTTTGATAACCATCTAAATTCCACTGTAAAATAGTTCCGTTGTTGGGATGCTTTGTACCCACACTTGTCATAAGTTTCCTTTCCGTTAGTGTGGCCATATCCAGAAATACTGAACCGAAATGCATAGTACCTGTCTATAGCAAAAAGGTTTTCTGTATGGTAGGGTTTGGTGCCTGTTGTTTCATGTTTTTGTCTTCTGTTCACAGATTAAAACATTTCAAAAGTGTTTTGGTCGGTTTCATGAAACTGATGGTACCAGCTTGTCAATGTACACAAATTATCGGGATGACTTCCATTTTCTGCATTCTGCACCCTGTTTAGTTCAGGACTAGTTTTTGTAGATTTTTCCTTGGTGCAGATTTTATGGGGAAATCTGGCTGATTTTTGATCATCAAAGTCTATCTGTTACCTCACAGCTTATAGTATGTTGTGAACACCTGAGATGTGTGATTCTGTTTTTATCTTCAACGCTTGAGCAGTGTGATTCTGTTTTTATAACACTTGAGCAGTGTGATACTGTGATCATATGTTTTTAACTTCACTTATCCGAAATGTCTTGATTTAAAATTTGTTTGACTTGTGCATGCTTGTAGGAATTAAATGTTTTTTGGTTGTCAACTAAATTAAACATATTATCAGTCTCTTTAAAAAACATTAAACTGAGAGGACACAAATGGATTTTCTTTCTTTCTTTTTATCGCTCTTCATTGATTCTTGTTCTAAGGTCTTTCTGCAATTGTCGTGCACATACATGATTTTTACAATGTTGTGGTTGTTGCCAGTGACTAATAAGGTCTATTTACTTTTGGCAATGTAGTTGGCAACTTGGCATCAATGGTTTGATTACAATCACGTCTTGCAATATACTCTGCAACAAATTGTACCTCTGGGTATTGTGTAATAGAACTAGTATTTGATTTTGAGTTTATGATTCGTAATCAGTTCCAGTTAAGTTGAACATGTCTTGATTATTGTTGGCGGTACAACTCATTTGATATGAGGAATAATATTTCTATATAAGAATACATGTAAATTACAACTTCAAAAGTGCTACTGCAAAAACTTCGAAAGTGCAGCCGCGGTTCACGGTAGTTGGCTAGTTGCACACCAAAGTTCTCCATGAGACATTGCTTGTATTTTCAAAGTTGTAGGGATTGCGTCGCAATTTGGCCATACCACAAGGACGGTTTTTGCAATTTACACTTCAGAAACTAAAGTTTAAATAAATCTATTGTACGGAGTATATGTTTTGTAAGTTGATCACGTGGACACTTTGGCTAGAAAAAAGTACTTATCAAACTTAAAATTTTAACGAGGAATTGGTGCCCACCGCGTTGCGGCGGGGGTTTTTGTTGCAGTTTCTCAGCACAGTTTTATACTCCAAAAGTCCAAATGCACACTTTATTCAGAACTTTCAAATAATGAGTGTATATCCTAGAAGCCGTTCTTTAATTGCAGCTTTGAAGTTTTTATACATTTATTTTAATGACTTTAAACTTAATATTAAGTGAACTTCAATGAGCAAGGAAGCAACGAACGAAAGCCTGCGCCCTTGCGCCCTTGATCCATTTTCTTCACTTTCTAAATTAGAAGAACATTTGCTAAGCTTTTTAGAAACCCAAAGCATCAGGAAATTCTATCCCCAATTAAAAGTGAAAAAAGGCAAAAGAAATCGTAGTAGAAAACTAAAGTTGGGCCTTAGCAAACTAATAATGGACCGAGAATGAAACCCATACATAAAAGAAGAAAAAAGGCCAAAAAGTTGGGGCAGACCGGACCTAACTAATGGGCTCAAAGTTAGCCCGGGAAGGATAATAATATTTAATGCATTATGTTGGACGGCGCAATGCCTTATAGTATATACTAGCAGGGTATCCGCGCGTTGCGGCGGCGGGTACTCTGAAATAAAATTTTTCGATGAATCATGTATCTTAGTTTATTATGTTCTTTTTGACAAAAAATTTACGGATATCAAAATTTTCGTTTAGCTCGTGTACGTTCGGGCTCGAGCCCGTTGGCTCGTGTCCGTTCAGGCTCGAGCCCATTTGGCCCGTGCTCGTTCAGGCTCGAGCTCATTTGGCCCGTTGCCCGTTCGGACTTGAATATTTGTATAATGTGCTTTATTATTTGTATTAGTGACATTTAATGCAGGAATTGTGTTTAAGTTGGTTGTACAATATGCTTGATAATTTTTAATTCTTATGTAAGGGGTGTTTTCATAAGTGCATTAATTGAATTTAATGACTAGTTAATTAATTGTATATAATGTACATAATGTTTTATTTATTGTATTTAATGTTAGTATTAATTGTATGTTAGAATTAAATATGAGGGAATTTCTATAAATAGTATTGGTTGTACTTATAGCTTTAGAAATTGTATTGCTTAATTTTATAGTAAGTTTTCCTCATTATAAGATAGTTAGATTTTATTTCCTTTACAATTTCTTCTTTTTATTTGAATATAATTTTTTCTTTTTACTTGAATATATGATTAAAATTCTTTCTTACTCTTTTTTTTTTAATTTTTCTTCTTATTATTATTTTCCATTTCTCTTGAAAGATGAATATATTGTGTGTATTTTGAAAAGCTTTTTTATCGCTGTGGTAATGGCTCGATAAAAGATTGAAATTCTTAACCAACTTTTTTAATGAAGATACTCTCAGTAACTACGTCATGTCAACCCGATTTATCGTCATGTAAAAGTGAATGTATTATATTTTACTATTAATTTAGACGCCATCCCCAATATTTAAGAATGTTANTAATGACTTTAAACTTAATATTAAGTGAACTTCAATGAGCAAGGAAGCAACGAACGAAAGCCTGCGCCCTTGCGCCCTTGATCCATTTTCTTCACTTTCTAAATTAGAAGAACATTTGCTAAGCTTTTTAGAAACCCAAAGCATCAGGAAATTCTATCCCCAATTAAAAGTGAAAAAAGGCAAAAGAAATCGTAGTAGAAAACTAAAGTTGGGCCTTAGCAAACTAATAATGGACCGAGAATGAAACCCATACATAAAAGAAGAAAAAAGGCCAAAAAGTTGGGGCAGACCGGACCTAACTAATGGGCTCAAAGTTAGCCCGGGAAGGATAATAATATTTAATGCATTATGTTGGACGGCGCAATGCCTTATAGTATATACTAGCAGGGTATCCGCGCGTTGCGGCGGCGGGTACTCTGAAATAAAATTTTTCGATGAATCATGTATCTTAGTTTATTATGTTCTTTTTGACAAAAAATTTACGGATATCAAAATTTTCGTTTAGCTCGTGTACGTTCGGGCTCGAGCCCGTTGGCTCGTGTCCGTTCAGGCTCGAGCCCATTTGGCCCGTGCTCGTTCGGGCTCGAGCTCATTTGGCCCGTTGCCCGTTCGGACTTGAATATTTGTATAATGTGCTTTATTATTTGTATTAGTGACATTTAATGCAGGAATTGTGTTTAAGTTGGTTGTACAATATGCTTGATAATTTTTAATTCTTATGTAAGGGGTGTTTTCATAAGTGCATTAATTGAATTTAATGACTAGTTAATTAATTGTATATAATGTACATAATGTTTTATTTATTGTATTTAATGTTAGTATTAATTGTATGTTAGAATTAAATATGAGGGAATTTCTATAAATAGTATTGGTTGTACTTATAGCTTTAGAAATTGTATTGCTTAATTTTATAGTAAGTTTTCCTCATTATAAGATAGTTAGATTTTATTTCCTTTACAATTTCTTCTTTTTATTTGAATATAATTTTTTCTTTTTACTTGAATATATGATTAAAATTCTTTCTTACTCTTTTTTTTTTTTTAATTTTTCTTCTTATTATTATTTTCCATTTCTCTTGAAAGATGAATATATGGTGTGTATTTTGAAAAGCTTTTTTATCGCTGCGGTAATGGCTCGATAAAAGATTGAAATTCTTAACCAACTTTTTTAATGAAGATACTCTCAGTAACTACGTCATGTCAACCCGATTTATCGTCATGTAAAAGTGAATGTATTATATTTTACTATTAATTTAGACGCCATCCCCAATATTTAAGAATGTGCTGATCCTGTCATCCTCATATCTCTGCCTCTGATGGTAATGGAACAAAAATAATGTAACATCTGTAGTTAAGACATAACAAAATAATTTAAAATGGGCTTCTAAGCCCATAGACACGTTTTTTATCCCACCAATTATATTGCACCGAATCTTCCATCTTTAATATATATAGTAATGTCTTTATCTACTCAACAGAGATAAGGGTGGGCAATTAGCTAAGCATATCTATTAAACACTAAATTTCGCTATGCATTGGACCTAGCTATTATATGATACAATCCAACATCTACACATCTTGTAAATACATTGCCTTGGCATATTAGTTTTTGTGGTTCGTTACTTATCTCCAAGTCATGTTACAAGTATATAAACATACGATTTATGTACTTCACACAAAATAATAAACGACTTTTAAAGATTTTATCAAACATACCTTGATCCTCAGTCACAATGCCTCTAAGTTTGATCCATCACAAGCCGTTCGCGCCAAATATCAGACAACTCGGTCTTTCACTGAAAAAAATAATCAAGATATAGCAAAAGAATTAACTGCTAAAAACTATAAGGGCATATCTGTCACAGTCAAACTAACGCTGCAAAACCGCCAAGTGAAAGTCTTCGTTGTTCCACCTGGAGCCGCATTGGTGATCAAAGCGTTGAACTGTTGAAGGAACTAGAACGTAATGGACAAAAAGTGAATAATATTTCATTAGATGCCGTCTTTGAGATAGCAAGGGTCGTGCAAACTAGGACAATGACGAAAGACTATAAACGGGTAGTGTTGATACAAAAGTTGGGCAAGGCTTGGCTTGAGTACCAATTCGGGTAAAAGTGCTTGAAACCTGCGCACTAAGAGAAACAAGAAACACCGTTAGGCTTATCGAGGGATTGTTTCCCCCGATTATCCTCCGGCGTGAGAGTAAGTAATCGAGTTTGGGTTAAAGACTTGTGAATTAGGGTTTGATATCGTACCTGTAGAGGACCTAGGGGACCTCTATTTATACACACGAAACCCTAGTTGGTTTCGTGTTCCCCAATCCTCGGCTATCCGATATCTATCAAAAGAATAAGGGATATCGCATACCGAGTGTATAACCGTGTTTGGGCTTGGGCCTTTTTTTGGGCTTGGGCCTTCGTGGGCCTAAACAGGCCACTCGTGGTGGGCTTAAGTAAGATTTCGTATTCGTGGGCCTCGTGGGCTACGAATGTCATTATAATGGCCCATTCATGGTGAGCTTGCGTATTGGATGGGTTCGTGACCTGAATCCATACCATACGTCATCATGTCCCCCCAGTCTAGTGTGCGTGGGTAAGACCTACGTACGCTAGACTCAAACCATGTCATAAACGCACCAGGCTCGTGGGCGGGAAGAATTCGTATTTTTACCGCCCAGGGACACGTACAATGTACCTAGACTGTAAAAGTGCAAATCACGCTCCTCGGGAAGTGGAGAGGTTATCCACGTGTCCCGTACGTTTCATTTCTCCTCCACACGATATAAGATAGTGGAATCCACGTGGCGGGTATCTGTGGTGAGTGGGAAGAGTATATAAAGACATCTCATTTTCACTGTGTTAGGCACAGTTAAAAATATTCACACACACACACAAATCCGCTCCTCTCCCCTTAACGCTAAAACTATTTCATAGGTAATCACTGCGCGTGCGCCAGTTATATTCCAAAATGGTTTTGCAATTAAGAGATGTTACGTGTATGTTCACGGAGGCTGATTTCATAGACTTTTGCTCCGACTTCTATATCCCCACGGGTGTGCATCCGGTATTACCGGATCCCAACGCATCCATAGCCGACTTCCCCGAGGGGAAGGTAGGGGTGTATGCGCGTTTTTTCGAATTTGCGAATCAACGCGTACCCCTTTCACGGTTCCTGTGCGATATACTATCGTACTACGGGGTACATATCTCCCAGCTGCATTGTATAGGTGCAGCAAAGATAACCAATTTTGAGATTAATTGCCATCTCTTGGCAATTAATCCAACTGTAAATTTATTCCGTGCCTTTTATCACCGCACCTGGGCAAATGGGTGGATCTCATTCGCGAAGCGAGCGGGTCCGCTCCAGTGTTATACGGAGCCCTTGGACTCGCTCAGGAACTGGAGGGAGTACTTCTTCTGGGTCGACCGTAGCGTGTACCCGTTTGATTTTGAGTTCCAGACTCAAGGCTCCCTTCGTAGGGATGAGCGCCCACTCGCTGGGTCATATAGCGCCGCCG
>LBNU01029900.1:5121-31235 GCA_014162995.1 Artemisia annua
CGAATTGATGGGGATGCGGTTCTCATTAATGATATCCGCATGGTCCGCGTTGTACCATCCATCGAGTGGGCGCTCATCCCTCGGCAAAGAAGCTCGGGTATAAAAGTCGAAGTCAAAAGGAAAGACGGCATCGTCAACCCAGAAGAACTTCTCCCTCCAGTTCCGCAACGAATCCACCTTATCTGTATAGCACTGTAGTGGGCCTACGCGCTTGGAAAAGGTGACCCATCCATTTAACCACGTTGTATGATAAAACGCGCAGAATAAATGGACGGTGGGGTTAATCGCTAATAAACGACAATTAACATCAAAGTTGGATATTTTGGCAGCGCCAATACAATGCAGATGAGAGATGTGAAGCTGATAGTAGTTCAGAATATCGCTCAAGAACACGGAAAGGGGTACGCGCTGATTCACCCACTCGAAAAAGCGCGTATACACCCCGACCTTCCCTACGGGGAAGTCCGCGATCGTATCATTAGGACCCGGCACCTCTGGATGCCGCTTCAATGGAATGAAGTAGTCCGAGGTGAACTGCGTAAGTTCCTCCTCGGACATATCGGCCGTAATATCGTGTAATTGAAGAACCATTTTTTTCTAAATAGCGTACACGCTGGTTACCTAAGACGCGGAAGATTTTTGGGAAGATGCTTCGAAGTTTTGCAAATGGGGATAAAAACGTTTGTACTGTGATAATCACAGTAAAAATGAGGAGGGTGATTATATAGTATCCCACTCACCACAGATGCGTGACACGTGTAACCCACTAACTCAGATCGTATGGCTAGGAAATGAAACGGTACAAGACACGTGGATAGCCTCCCCATTTACCGAGGCATTTTAGGTGACTTTTTGGGACTAGGTACATGGTACATGTATTTAGGCGGTTAAAATTTGAGTTTTTCCCGCGCACGCGTCTGGAATATTTTTTGATACGGTTTTAGTCTAGTATCCGCAGGCTTTACCTTGCGCACACTAGACTGGGGGGACATGATGACGTATAGTCTATACTCGGGTCACGAACCCAAGCATAAGACGTCACTAACATTTTAAGCCCACCACATTGTGGGCTACTATGATAACGGTTTGGGCTCACGAGGCCCAAACCCAAAGTTATTTATGGATTAGATATAGGATATCTCCTATTAAGGAGATATATATCGAATATCCGATATCGGCGGATACGCCGAAGAGTGAGGAACACGAAACTGATAAGGTTTCGTGTGTATATATATAGGGTATCATAGTTCTCGTTAAAGGTACGACTTATAATCCTAACTCTTCACATAACCCTAAATCGATTACCTACTCTCACGCCGGAGGATAATCGTGGGAGACAATCCCACGATAAGCCTAACGGTGTTTGTTTGCTCTCTTAGTGCGCAGGTCTCAAGCATTAAGATCTAATTGGTACGAGAACAGGAACCCAAACAAGAAACGCCCAACTTTTGTATCAACATTACTTATAGCATTGCCTCTATTGGATTATTAAGATCTCATAGAAAAAGGAGAAACACAAGTTTACGTGTAAGAACTACGAAGAGAAAAATGACTAGGTCCATTCACAATTTTAGCCAATTATATAAATTTAAGTTTGTCGATGGTGATTTTTATGGACATAGTGGGAAGTTCATAGCTTTAGAGAAGTAAGTTTATACAAGTACTAGTTTATAAAAAGATTGAGGTCCTCTCATGTTCTATTTGAACATGAAAAATCATTTAGTGTCATTGCGAAAGAAACCTTGGTTTTCTTTAACAAAATAGAGGTCTCACAATAGACGTTTCTTTTATCCACTCATGTAAATCTCAACATTACTCCTCATGTTCAAATTGAACATGAGAAGATCTCAAATTGAACAATCCTGCGAGGATTCGGATCCTCTCACCTGGATCTCAATCCTTTATAAAAATATCATGTGTTAATGCTATTAACTTAGTAAAATCCATAGCATCGGAGATGCTCTAACAAACTAATGAAAAAAAGTAAAACATTTGGAAAACTCGGTTCCACACTACATATCATTTATTTAGTAATCGTCTGATAAGAAGTTCAAAATATCACGACTATTGATCAAAAAAGCCAGCCAAGGCTTTTCGCCAAGTAGTAAATGAGGGTGTCTACCGATCAAAAGGTTGAATTAATGTCTCATTTGAGAGACATCTTTGAAATCATATGAGATAGGAGAAAAGTTCAATATATATCACAAATTCTCTAAAGATTAAATGAACAAATAATAGTCATTCATTCTTCATCAAACTAAAAAAATAAAATAAAAATAAAATAAAAATAAACCATTTCATCATTATTTATAAAAGTTAAATATCTCACAAACCGTTAATCGTTATGCAAAACGCATCATATAATCGCGACGAGAATCAAATCATATTTTTATAGAGGGGCACTTCTATATACTTCCAACGAACTTTTTATCAAGTATATCGAAATGTTCGTCAAAACAAACGTTTGTCGAAAGTATATTGAAGTGTTCGTCTACTAATAAAAAATTTCTCATCGGTGGTGTATATTTTGCCGCTTGACAATAGTATTTGACAGATACATATACTTTATTTTCAAATAAAAGGTGGTAAGTATATTTTTTTTTGCTTTGATAAAAATTTGAACAAAAATGATTTACCATTTGATCTTTAGAGAATTTGTGATCATGCTGATCTCATCTCTATAAGATAGATGGTATTTGTGGTTTTTTTCTCATCACAAGTAGTTGGTGATCCTACGAATGTCAATGTCGTCATAGGTTGAACCCCAGAATCTATGCTTGATCGACATCATCTTTCTCTTAGATATAGTTGTCGATGGATTTACTTCCACAAGTAACAGGTAGGGTCTATTAGAGGGACCGGCATAATACTAATAGGCTTGTTAAGAACAATGAGGTGATTTGCACACGACAAACACTTCTTGATTATATCGGCAGGTGTTGAATTATCTGAAACATGAAAGCATAAAAACAAGTCACAGTTGACGACATGCACAGATAGGAAGCGAAAAACTACTTTTCACAAGTAAACTAATCTTGAAATTGATGACTCTGGCTTTTCGACCTCTCCAAGGTACTCAGGATACCCATTCAACATCCCCAAACAATTTTCATAATACTTAGGTACACATAATTCGATAAAGATGTTGAGGCAACACAAAAGACATCATGGGTCCACAATTCATGATGACGTGGAAAGAGTGCGGCTTTCAGAGTTCCCTAATACACAGGTGTACTCTTCCAATTGGCCCAGTAATGTCCAGCTCAGCTACCTACCATAATGCAGACATCACTCTATGTCTCATCCACATGACTGACATCTTCATATTAAAATCATATGATAAAAAAAGGGAAGAAATTTGCATTAAAAGAACGAAACGTGTACCAGTCGTGTATCTTGTGGCATGTCCAGGACCAGGTATAAGTATATGGTTTAATCCATAGCATACGTGGTCTAACAACATTAAATAAATAAACTCACCAGAAACAAGAATCGTACCTATTGTCTGCAAATCTAATAGCATCTACTGCCAGCCTGCAAAATTCGATTAGAGTTGGTTGTGAATTCATATTGGGAAGTGCCAACCGACGGAAAACCAAGCTAGTTATGGATCATACTGATAACGCTCAGAATCGTACAAGTTTCTTGTTATATTCACATGTAACATGTTCTTGACACTTCACAACATGCAAGTTATGGAACAAGATGGTTACTTTAAACAAGCTTTACATATGAAAGATGCAGGAAAAGAAATGATGTTCATATAACGAGTATCTGTGAGAGAGAAGAGTATGTTCTGTATGACTTAAAATGCTGATAAACACATCAAAACAATTAGTTCAACATTATGGCAGGTTTGGTTCAGCTAAATAGTCCAGCGGTCGTTGTCAAGATACGGTTAAACGTTACCATATACGTGGATTTTTCATTTCCAGAAATATTGTTACATTTACACCGAGTCAAACATAAGATACAATTGCGGCAAGCAGTGTCAAGTCCAGACTTGCAGAATAAGAGGGGGACATAGGGGCCATGTGCTCACATGATGTTTTCAAATTTTAAATATAGTAGGAAATCTGATCTTTTCCAGAAATAGAAAGAAGTCTGCAGAAGTCAAAAGTCAATCATTCCCAGGATTTGGCAGAGTAAAGAAATCACTATAACAGGAAACACAAGCAACGTACAGTAGAAAACTTCTTAATATAATAACTACCTAATATTATTTAATTGCATATTTTAATTATAAACTATGTCTGGTGAAAGATATAGATGTAGTTTTTTTAAACATTAGTTTAGTAGTGTCTATTTATATGGCAACTGCGTGTCCTATGATGCAGACAACACGCATCGACTCATCCTTATTTGACTGTAAATGTTATAAACCTGCCTACAAAACCCTTGTGGTTAAACCTTTATTTTTCTTTTCTTTTCTTTTCTTTTTTTTTAAAAAAAAAAATACCAAACTCATTGGTTTCTATACTTTCTGAAAAGTTTAATTATGAGAAAAGAATATCTAGTTTTGGTATTAGGCTATTAGCAGGCGTTTTATAAAGATAAAAGAATTAGTGTAAGTTTGACTATGAACAGAACATGACACGATTAGTACGAGGAACTATTACACGTCAGCTCTAAGAATCTACGTAGTCAAGTCCTGGACACATAGTTGGCCCCCCATCTCGTGCTAGACAGATTCCAACAGAAATCCTAAATGCATAATGGTTTATCTTGAACAACATGATAGGATTAGTGTCCAAGGAATATACCTCCCACTTCCAACAAGCGACACGCAGGACCTCTTATGGGGGCACACAATAACTCGAGTGAGTGAATATTCCTCAAATAATGCGAATTTGTGTATAAATAGGCATTTCTTGGACTGTAGACACGAAAACAGGGCCTTCTGCATATGTAAATAAGAATAATAGTTTTATGAATCAGCCAGATAATTCTTCTATTTAAGTATTTGTAAACAACCTCAACTTGTGCAGTGTAACATGAAAAACTAATGTACTTATGATTAAAGTTTGGTGTTGAATCATAATAGTATTGCCTTTCGCCTTCTCTGGAGAACATAGCATACCCAACTAGTATTACATAAAAAACTTCATCTGATTTTGTTATGATATTGATCTAAACAAAAAATACAAACATATGTTTAGTTGATGATACACATGCCAGAATTCTTGATGACGTGGAATGAGAAATTACCAGACTGAAGATATCACTGTACCAAAGTTCTTCCTTCACGTCAACCGATGTCCACATCATCTCCCATATGATGCAACGTCACTGTATGCATCACCCACAACCCTGACATTTCATATTTAAATCGTACATTAAGAATTTAAAAATGTTCAAGAATGTGTTGCTGACGAATACAAGGCGTAAAACGGACAATTTAAGGTAGGATGACCTTGTAACTGTGGCTTGTCTAGGACCAGGTATTAGTATATGTTTTAATTGGATAAATATGCGGTGTAACAGCATTGGACGGTAGGAGTTCAATAATGCAGTTTTCAAATGACCAGCTTCTGTTACACCAGAATAAAAGATCATTAATATGTTGATCTGAGAGTTAGTGACATGGGGTGGCAATTGCTCAAAAGCCTACAACTTGCTTATTGTCTTGGCAGACAGAATGCACCTAATTAGTCCATGCAACATAGTGAGAAATATTTTGTGCAGGATAAAATGTGCAGGTCTCTTTATCAACAATATCAGAAATTTTAAGTCACATTTTCATTAGCGATCCTAAACTAAGGCAATAGGGAGCACTAAGAAACAGAGATAGCTGCAATCTAAAAGGACTACGAAGTGCAAAATTCAACAAATAATATTGCAACACTTTTATTTGTCTTCTCTCCCATCTGTTATATAATCTTATTAACGGTTTGCTTTCCTTGTAACATTATAGTCCATTTCTTTAGGCAGTCCAAGTTAAAAAAAACCTACAAATGACCCAGTGAATTTTGCTATCAAAGGGTTTTCTTTATTGTTGATAAAGAGACCTTCATAGACAGCATGATATGGATAAAACTACCAGGGAAAAAAAATGCCACATGTCTCTTCCTAGAACAAGCAGATGTCACACATCAGTAGTACTCCACAAGATACAGAGAATCCTTTGTATGTAGTACGTAAGCACGCCCCAATCAGACCAGGTCAGCCCCACAATTTGTGCATATGAAATTTTCCTTGAACACCACGGATATGATGAGCACATATGGGACCTGCATGAATCTTGACAAGAATCATTATTCAATGACGACTACTACCACTATAGCATGTATAAATAGCCATATCCTCAATGTGAGCAGGAAAGTAGCCTCAAGATAGGCTTTTCACTTTTGTACCAAGGAACAATGAATTAGTCACCTACAAAAGATATTGTATCAAAACAATATTGATATTAGCTTTTTGAATTATCATATTTTTACATAAACTAGATATAATTACACTTTATGGATTAAAACTGTTAGCCTCTAATTCACTTAGATCAAATGTTATAGTTTACTTATGTTAGAACAATATTTAATTAAGTATGATGTACCATAGTTTAGTTGTTGTGTCGAATTATAGTCACTGTCATGGGTCAAAGTAGGCAACCCATGCAGTTAGTTAATATGGTTAAGGTTAGGTTAAATGACAGTTAATATGGTTGACAGTTATATCCCAAAAGACACAATGGTTGATATAACTGCAACTGCCAATTCATGTCGTTTAGAAACCTATATATATGTATTTTGCAGTCCATTTTGTAACACAATTACTCTCTATCCAATATATCATTTTACTGCAATATAATTTGTTCTTGTTTTACTATTTTATTGCATACTCAAATACACACAATTCACAGTAGAAGTGGCAATTTGTGCCCAAAATCAAAAAAATTGGCTAAATGGGCAAATTTTAAAAGATTTAGGTGCATTTGGACCCCTCTTTTTTTTTCTAAAATAGGCATATATTACCCATTTAGAAGTTAAATGGGCATAATGGGCACATATTTTTCTCTCAATTGGAGAACATTAAATTGTTTTTAAAGAAAAACTTATGGATATAGCATATTAAGTTACTTAAATATAAATGAGGTGTTACGTTTGAGAAATTTTTGTTGTTTGATGGTCGTGGCATTCAAGCGGTGAAGCTTAAACCTCGAGTCGTAGTCTCAACGAGGGTTGAATGGATCTAGTCAGCTCAAAATCGTGAGTTATGTGAAGTGAATGAGTTTAAAAGATGAGGTTTGGTTTTTGTTTACACTATGAAAATTGTTTAAAACTTAATGCAAATAAGAACGTGTTTAAGAGAAATAGAATTAACAAGAAAGGAAAACATAAAACTAGATTAAACTAAGAGAAATGAAATTGAAATAAAAGAAAGTAATAAAGAAAATATTTTTGGTGTTTTGTATTTTTGATGAACGAAAATGATTAAGAACAACGATAAGAGAAATAAAAGAAATAAAGCAAAACTAAACAAAATATAAGAAAGAAAAGCTTAATAAGAAAGTAAAATTGTTTTTGGTTTTTAGATTTAATTAACGAAAAGGAAAGTAACTAATTAAAAAAAAGAAAAAGTAAAGCTTTAAAAGATTTAACGAACTAAGTCGATAAGAAAGTACACTAAGTTAAAAAGATTTTTAGAAAAATTCGACAGAGTTTCGTTTAGATTTGAACTAAATAAAACCCTCACTCGAAAAGACGATGAGGTAAAGAGAAGCCTAACTTGGCTTATAAAAGAAATAGAACTAGACCAATACTCGCAAACTTTGACTCTAGATACTCGCAAAAATTGATTTCTTACTTGCAAAAATAAATTTCTTACTCGCAAAGAAAACGTGATACTTGCTAAACAAAGACCCTAACTCGCAACCTAAAAGTGATACTCGCTGAACCAAAAGAACTAATACTCGCAAAAGAAAGTGAAACTCGCAAGAACAAGCCCAAACTCGCAAGAGAAGAACAAACCCAAACTCGCAAAACATTCACTTTGATACTCGCAAAAATGAACTTGGACACCTTACTCGCAAGAACTTATGTTGCCAAGATGATACTCGCAAGCAATTATAGCATACTCGCTATTAGAAAGTGATACTCGCTAAACCCCTGAACCATACTCGCTAAAACTAACACCCATACTCGCAGAAAATTCAATACTCGCAAAACCCTAAACTACATACTCGCAAAAACCCAAAATTGAAGCTGGAAAGAATTTTTTACGTAAAGCAAGTTATCTAAACTACTAAAAACTTATAAAAGCTTTATGGAAAACTAATTTGAGAAACTAAATAAGCTTTCAATAAGCTAACGCGACTCAAATAAGCCCTAACCCATATTTTTTTTAAACCATTCGATTTAAGATAAGCATGCAAAGGTGGTGAAATGTTATAAAAGCTCTTGTAAAAGATTAAGATTATGTAAACAAAGATTAATAATAAACTCAAAACATGTAAAGATTTAGAAGAAAGATTAAGAAGCGTGAAAATAAGCTAGGGAAAATAAGACATGAAAATAAAACTTGTATTAAAAATAAAACTTACACTTAATGAAAAACTAAAAACTAACATCAAAAATTAAATATAAGTCCTTGTAACTTGAGGTAGCGTGTTGACGTGCTTTCCAAAGGTCTTCAAAATGAAGCCACCCATGGGGTATTTATCTTGCTAGGGGGATTTCAAGTTTGCCTTCGTGTACATTTTACCCCCTAGACTTTGATACTTCATGAAAGCTAGACATAAACTTCTATTACAACACTACTAAACGTTCTAAAAATTAAATATAAGTCCTTGTAACTTGAGGTAGCGTGTTGACGTGCTTTCCAAAGGTCTTCGAAGACTTAAAAGTGATCACTTGCTCGAATTTGTGAAGCTTAACTTGATAATTATCTTTGAACTTCGATTAAGTGTCTCTTTCATTTTCTTGAGCCTTTAAGAAATAAATATGTCGTCACAGGCTTTTCTTAGGCAAATTTCATCTTTGGCTTCACTTTAAGACTCTTTTCCACATCTCGTGCTCGTTTAGGGCTTTTTGGTTGATTTTGATGTAGTTTTTGCAATATCCTTTCCTGCACAGTCACAAACACAAAAACACGATATCATTGGCGTTTAACGTTAGTTCTTGGTCTTTTAAGGTCTGAAAATGGTGAATAAAAGGTATGTGAATAAGCACATACCATTGTTGTTTTAGGTTTTTTTTTAAAGCGATTTTTCGAATAACATGCGCCCGTTTGGCCCGCGCCCGTTTAGCCCGTGCCCGTTTAGCCCATAGCCCGTTTAGCCCGTAGCCCGTGCCCGCCCAGCCCGCCTGTTTTGCCACCTCTAATTCACAGTCATGAAACAAACACTGAAACACATATTGGTTGGCCATAGTCCTGTGAAACAATGGTATCAGAGCCTAGGCTCTCATCCATGGGAAAGGCCAACTTCTGGATTCATGTCAGGGAGATACTTATTGAGAGAAACTCCAAAAAGGGTGTACCAGTGGAATTCTAGAAGGAAGAGTATCTCTCCAAAGGGAAAAGAGATGTTGGTTCAGAAGGTTCTTGAGAATGAAGCATACAATGCTTCAAAGAAGAAGGAAGAATCAAACGGACATGGAAAGACTGCAGTAAGTACAAAAAAGGACAAGAAAGCAAGATGCTATATATGTAAGAAGAGAGGACATGCATACTGGGCATGTGAAAACAGGAAGAAACTAGCAAGCATAGAACTGCAACAAGAAGTAGATACCAGGGATCAAGTTGCTGCAGAAGAAGCAAGATACCCTGAAAAAGTGCACATAATTGCGGACTATATGGTGGAAGGTTCGAATGATAAAACCTGGAATGAGGTTTGGTATGTTAGTTGCAACTACAAGTTTCACATGTGTCCCAGAAATGATTTGTTCAAGGAATTGCAGTACAAATTCAAGATGATAGGGAAGAAAGAAAATGAAAAGAAGTTCATTTTCTCATATGGGATAGGAGATGCCAGAGTAAACACAAAGAATGGTGAATTGTTGATTATCAAAGTACAGTATACCCCTGAAGTATCACTAAACATACTTAGTTATGATTTACTTGAGGAACAAGGTTACACTGTGCAAATCAACAACAACATGTGCAACATAAGGTACATGTACGATGAAAGAACAATTGGTACAAAGATGAAAAGCAACAATGATTTATTCTGGGGGCCAAAGGATGTTATAACAGAACACAATAGGTTCATGGAAGATTACTTTGCATCCATTGATCCAAATATTGAATGTTCTTTATTGAAAGGACTGGAAGATCTAAACTGGAACAGAGAAGACACCCAAGATTACATTGATGAAGAATATATCTCATGGAATGGAAATTTGTATGCTTTGAAGGTAAACTCTTTTAACATATTCATGTCTTTTATGAATTTGCTTAAAAAGGATGGTTTGGTGTTTAAAAATTGGGAAGTGTTTAGCAAAAAATACTTAGAAATGGTGAAATGGTTCTACCTTGTGTACTTGAATATGATTGACACCATACCACCAATGATTGGGGTGAAAGATAGACTTGTTAAGTTTGCACAAAATGGTGGCAAGTCTAGGAGGATATGTTTCTGTTACCTTGGGAAACAAATGGGGAATTGTTGCACAGATGCAAGGACTAACTCAGGAAGAAGGAGAAGCAGTAAAGGAGTGCTTCAAAAAGTTTATTGATGTAATTGTAATGTACCATGAAACTGCAAGGGTCCCTTGGGGTGAAAAGCCATTAGAAGTAGAAGAAAGTAGCAAAGTTGCAGAGGCAAAAGACCTACAAGGCCAAAAGGAAGTTGCAGGAAAGGATGGAACACAGGAAGAAGCAATGAACAAAATTGGAGTCAAACTGGAGATTGAAGAAGAAGAACAAGGAAGCAATCAAGACAACAATGACTTTGATGTCATTGTTTGAAAGTTCAGAAGAATCACTGAGTAGAAATTTTGATCTTAAATGATTAGGGGGGAGATTGTTAGCCTCTAATTCATTTAGATCAAATGTTATAGTTTACTTTTGTTAGAACAATATTTAATTAAGTATGATGTACCATAGTTTAGTTGTTGTGTCGAGTTATAGTCACTGTCATGGGTCAAAGTAGGCAACCCATGCAGTTAGTTAATATGGTTAAGGTTAGGTTAAATGGCAGTTAATATGGTTGACAATTATATCCCAAAAGACACAATGGTTGATATAACTGCAACTGTCAATTCATGTCGTTTAGAAACCTATATATATATATATATATGTATTTTGCAGTCCATTTTGTCACACAATTACTATCTATCCAATATATCATTTTACTGCAATATAATTTGTTCTTGTTTTACTATTTCATTGCATACTCAAATACACACAATTCACAGTCATGAAACAAACACTAAAACACAGATTGGTTGGCAATAGTCCTGTGAAACAAAAACAAATAGTTTATGCCCACTCCTAGTCATTCTTCTACTTCATTCTTCAACGATTAAAGGCTAGAACAACAGAAGGCAGCTACAAGTCTGCAACCCCTAAACCTGGCTAACGTTTACCAAAATATTCACAAGAAGTACATATTATGCAGAATCTTTTGTATAATGTAAAATAATTTCTAATAGTAATAAGATATTTATGTATGCTAGAATCTTTTGTGTTAAAGGGACTTTTAGTCGTATTAGGGCTGAACCCATTAGGGTTAACTTTGCTCAGTCTCCAATCTAAGTAGTGTTTATATATAGCCATTGTAGTAGTTGTAATAAATAAATTTAAAACAATCATTTGTTCATGACCATTGTTTACATCTAATAAAAACTGAAACATAAAAATGTGCTCTCTTTATAAAAATGTAAAAAATACATACATTTAAATTTCAAAACCTCAGTGGTTCACGAATTTAACAAAGGGGCGTCAGGCCATGTACCCCAAGTGAAATTTTTTTAAGAAAGGTAACAATAGATTAAAACCCCATAAAATGGAGAAAAACAAAATACACTATAAGGCATCCCCTATCAATTAAACAAGCTAATTAAAAGAGGAAGGGACCCAAAGAAAAATAAATTACAAACCAAATAACATCCTAAGCTAAAACATAACCAAAACAAGACTAACTCAGTTGTACCCCAAGTGAAATATTCAAAGGCAATATTATGAAATCTAATCCTTTCTAAAAATAGGAAGTAGAAGGCCAGAGTATAAAATTCTGGTTAGTCCTAATATTTATCGCGGTAAGCGAGGCATATTTTAATGGTAAACACGTAATATAATTACTGTGATTTAGTAAAATACGTAACATACTTTACTAATTGTCAGTATCGCTAAAATACTATCAAAATTTTGTTAATATTTCTAATATGACCGGTTTTACTGGTTATCTTCAAGCGAATTGACTAAAATACCCTTATATTCTTATCTTTTGGATTTGTTCTTGAATTTACACTTTCTATTTCTAAAAATCTAATTTCCAGATTCTGGCCAATCAATATTCCAGGCAATGTGTTCTTATTTATCCAAATCAAGTTATTGTAATATTCCAACAAAATCTCCAGATTACTTTACTTTCTAAACTCAAGTTCCTATCTAAACCCAAGTTCCTATCGTAGATAGCAACCCCGACCAAGCCTTAATACCTGCAACATTCATAAGAACATACGCTGAAGATTCTTTGTTGTATTCATTGAAAAAGAATCAAAAATTATTAATTTGCCAAAAAAACTCACTTACACTACAGTATTCCATTAGAGTTCTTTTATAAACACAAATATATTTGTTCTCTCCGATGCATTATATGTCGCGGTATGATAACATAGCCAAATATATCATCCAATTAAAGGATGAAACAACTTTAATCATTGAACATTTTACAACATGAAAGTACCACCAATATTGTATCTATCATCATTTCAATCATCAATTGTTACAAACTTCAATGACTTGCATTTATAACATAAGCACCACGATTTTGTATAACTACTTATATATAGAAATATTTGTTTTCGGCATTTTTCTATTGCATATCCTTTATTCAAGAATAAATGTAACCTAAAAATTGAATTTTGGACAACCTATTAGTCAGCTAACCTGTATGTGCGTGGTGGTTTAATGGGTGGTCAGAATCTTGATTGGCCGAGCAGGCGATGTTGGATGGCCGGAATGAAATTGGGTTTTTAGAATAAAAAAAATAGATGTAAATTCAAGAACAAATTCGAAGGGGAAGAAAAAAGGGTATTGTTGGGAATTATTTGTAACAGACTTAAAAGTATGAATAGCTTAGTTAAGTCGGGTAGATAGTTAAGTCTGCCAGTACTAAGTTAAGTCTGGCCAGTGATAGTTAAGTCTGTTTATGTTAGTTCAGTTAAGTCTGTTTTGCTGAACAAGTTAGATAAGTTAGGAGACATTATAGGAAAGGATATGTACGCGGTTAGATATCTTAGGAGAAGATATGCATGCATCCTTTCACACGTTTGTAGAATTAGGGTTTCCTTGTAGTATAAAAGGAACCCTATGGCATTGAGTTCGATGCCAAGTTTTCAAAAAGTTAATAGAATATAAAGTTAGTAATTCTTTGTGTTGTTCTTACTGCTTGTGTTAATATTCCGCGTTAACATCAAGTATACATTGTTTAGAGTTTCTCATATAGATAGTTTGGATTTATCCAAGGTATCTATTATCTTACAAAGGCTGCTTAGATCCAGAACTTTGGACCTACAAGTGGTATCAGAGCCTCGCTGAGGGACTCTGAGTAAGAAGAAACACAGATCCACACACCACAACCACTCAAACACTCACCAAAATTCCATAAACATGTCTAAACCTGTTGATGAATTCTCTAGCCGTCGCAGTGATTCTGATGAATCAAACCATGAAGATGTTGTCTCTGATAATGAGAAGCCAAAGCAGCAACAGCAGATTGTACCTGTGGACAATATCAAACTCCCAATTCTTAAGAAGGAGGAGTATGATATTTGGGCAATGAAGATGGAACATTATCTGGAATACATAGATAATGATGTGTGGAAAGTCATACAAAATGGTAATTCAAAGAAAAGGATCTCTGTAGGCAAGGATGGTACTGTTAAAGTGCTTCCATCAGTCATTGCTGCAGAGATACATGCTATAGAGAAAGAAAGAAAAGCTAGGACCATTCTTCTGATGGCCATTCCAAAGGAACACCTAAGAAGGTTCCATGGGATGGATGATGCCAAAGAGATCTGGGAAGCAATTCGAATCAAATTTGGAGGGAATGCCAATTCCAAGAAAATGCAGAAGGCTATACTTAAACAACAATTTGAGGCATTCATAGTGAGCAGTTCTGAAGGGCTTGAAAAGGGTTATGAAAAGTTCCAACACCTACTCTCTCAATTAGAAGCTCATGGTTCTCCTGTATCTACTGAAGATGCAAACCATAAGTTTCTTAGATCCTTGCCTTATGAATGGACAAATGTGACCATGAGCATGAGGCTAAAAGAAGGTGTTGATGATTGGTCAATTGATGATTTGTTCAACAATCTTAGGGTTTTTGAACAAGACATTAAAGGAAGCTCAAAACCATCTTCAAGTGCAGCCAATGTTGCCTTTGTTGGACAAGACAAGACCAGTACTAACAAAGTTAGAGTTTTAATTCGGGCAGTTATGCTTCTTCTTCAAACAACATAAAGGAAAGAGATATCCCTGCTGGCTTTGCTGACGAAGTTCTCTACTCTCTTTTTGCAAAGAGGTCTGATGAAAGAGATCGCATCCATGATGATCTTGATCAGATTGATGATGTTGATAATGAAGAAATGGACATCAATTGGCAACTGGCCATGATTGCACTCGGGATGAAAAAAATTTTCAAGAAGACTGGAAGAAACATCAGATACAATGGAAATAAGTCAGTTGGTTATGATAAGTCAAAACTTGTATGCTGGAAGTGCAACAACAATGGTCACTTTGCTAGAGAATGCACAGCAAAAGTGACTTCTGAAGAGAAGAAGAAGAGGAACTCCATGTATTCAGAAGAGGTTCCCAGGAAGGAGACAAGCCAGGTTGGTTTGTTGACAATGGATGATGGCATTATCAACTGGGTGGAGCACACTGAAGAGGAGGAACCTACCAACCATGCTCTAATGGCCATAAGCTCTAACTCTGAGGTACCTCTATGTTCTAAACTATGTATTGATTCATACAATAATGTTAAAGCTATGTGTGATGAACAAATGAATCAAATGTAAGAACAGGAGATTAAAATACTTGCCTATGAAAATGGTGATAAAACCTTAGAAGCTCAGGTTAATAAACTTCAAACACAACTAGCCAATTTAAATCAAAAACTTACTTTTCAGGCTAATGAAATATATGCTAAGGATGAAAAACTAAAAAATTATAGGAGAATTGGTGAAAAAGCTCTTAAAGATAAAGAAGAATTACAGCAAATAGTAGACAAATGGAAAAATTCTTCTCAAAATTTGTCAAAATTAATAAATAGTGGTATGAGCTCAACATGTAAAATTGGTCTAGGATATGAGATAAAATCAGATAGTGAGGTTCTAAGCTATGAAGAAGAAATGGATAGAAGCATGTTTACTGGTTCAGACTTGGCTGATTCAATTGTGTATAGTAGATTCTTAAAAACTGATAACTACAAAGGAGTTCCACCTCCTTTAAGTGGAGACTATACTCCTCTACCTAAAAAAAAGTTTGATGAATCACTATATGTGTATGGTAAAAAGGGACCTCAAGTGCCTGAATCAAATGTCTCAGAAGATAAATCCAGTGAATACTCTACCTGCCAATCTAATGACAGTCAAGAGTCACTTGGAAACACCTCTTAGCCCTCTGAATCAGAACCTGAAAGTGTGTCAATTGAAGTGTCAAGGTCTAATTATGTTAAAAGTGATAAACCTGCTGTGTCTGAACCTAAACAAAAACCTGTTGAACCTAGTTGTGAAGCTCACTTAAAATCTTCTATACAACAAGTAAATAAACCAGAGACACCAAAAAGGGAAAAGAATGATAAATGGAATAGAGTGTTAGGAGGAGGTTATGCGTTTACTCAGAAAAGATGCTTTATGTGTAATAGCATTAGTCATTTGATAAAAGATTGTGACTTTCATGAAAAAATGGCTAAAGAAAATGAGTTGAGAAAACAAAGAATGGCTAGGGTAGGGTTATAATAAAAAGTCTCTTAAAATAAAAAGTCTAGGAAGGCGAATTTTGGTGCATCACATGTATAAAGTTACTGCATCACATTTTTAAGTCACTGCATCACAGTTATAAATTTTAGTGCATCACAGTTACTGCATCACAGCTATAAAAATTTACTACATCACAGTTAGTGCATTGCAGTTATTAAGTTACTGCATCACATTTTAAGTCACTGCATCATAGTTATAAATTTAGTGCATCAGAGACTTTTTATTCTTTTTATTTTAAGACCCTTTTTATTTTAACCCAACACTAATACTGGTAATGTTGTGGCTAAACCTGTATGGAATAATGTGAATAGAATTAATCATGCTAATCAGTTTGTCCCTAGAAAAGTTCTACTCAAAACTGGTAACACATATGTTAATTCTGCTCGTTTAAGGGTTAATACTGGTAATTCCAAAGTTAATTCTAGTAGACCAAATGTTAATACAGGTAGAAGCCATGTTAAACCTGTTGGGCAAAAGGTTAATCCTATTCATCCCAAGGGTAATACTGGATATTATAGACCAAAACAACCAGTTAAACCACAGGTGAATCAAGTTAATCACAGAAATCACTTTGCAAAATCTTATTCACCTGTGAGAAGACCTATTTCACAGGTGAACAATTTTAACCAAAGAAGAAATTTCTCCAAATCAATATCACCTGTGAGAAGACCCATTGTAAATAATACAACTAAATCTCAAACTCTTATGTTGTAAGGGGTAAAGGGGGGTCTCCTACTAGAGACTTAGACTGTTGGAAATGGGAACCATTAAAAAATGAACTTACCTATAAGTCCCAAAGCAGTATAAATGGATCTTGTTCTTACAAGACTTACAAGTATGTAGATCCACAAAATGGACCCAAGCCTGCACAGGCCTGGGTCATTAAGAGAAACTAATCTCTTATTCTGTGTAGGATCATCCACTCAAGAACATGGGAAACAGAGGTATATTTGACAGTGGATGCTCAAGGCACATGTCTGGTAACAGGGAACACATAAAAGATTTTGAAGAATTCAGATGAGGATCTGTTACTTTTGGAGGTAGCAAAGGCTACATTACTGGTAAAGGTAGAATTGTTGTTGGCAATTTAGAATTTGACAATGTCTCTTTTGTAAAAGAACTTGAGCAATTCAATCTTTTCTCAATATCACAAATTTGTGATAAGTAGCTTAAGGTTCTTTTTACTGAAACTGAATGTTTTGTGTTGACTTCTGACTTTAAGATACCTGACGAAAGTCAGATACTCTTGAAAGTTCCTAGACAACACAATATGTATAGTTTTGATATGAAGACATCTACACCTGCAAAGGGTTTTGCCTGTTTGATTGCAAAAGCTACATTAGATGAATCTAAATTGTGGCACAGAAGACTGGGTCATATTAATTTCAAAAATCTTAACAAACTTGTGAAGGGAAACCTTGTAAGAGGTCTACCTTCCAAGGTTTTCAAAAATGACCATGCATGTATGGCTTGCCATAAAGGAAAACAACATAGGGCCTCTTGCAAGGCCAAACTTGAAAGATCCATTACTAAACCATTACATACTTTGCATATGGATCTCTTTGGGCCTACTTCTGTGAAGAGCATTAATTATGCTCAATATTGTCTTGTTATCACTGATGATTGTACCAGGTTTTGCTGGGTGTTCTTTTTATCCTCCAAGGATGAAACTCCTGGCATTATTCAAACTTTCATTAGAAGGATTGAAAATCAACTTGATCATAAGGTCAAAATTATTAGATCAGATAATGGGACTGAATTTAAAAACAGAAGTATGCTTGAATTCTGTGGAAACAAGGGAATAAAACAAGAGTCCAGTAATGCTAGAACTCCACAACAAAATGAAGTTGCTGAAAGAATGAATAGGACACTCATTGAGGCTGCTAGAACTATGCTTGCAGATTCACTTTTACCTACTCCTTTTTGGGCTGAAGCAGTTAATAATGCTTGTTATGTTTTTAATAGAGTAAGGGTGACTAAACCTCAAAAAAAAACTCCTTATGAACTATTGTTTGGTGAAAAGCCAATAATTAGCTACATAATACCATTTGGGTGTCATGTTACTATTCTTGATACACTTAGTGCTCTTGAAAGTTTGATGGAAAGTCTGATGAAGGATACTTAGTTGGATACTCAACTATCCAACTACCAGCAAAGCTTACAGGGTGTAGAATCTAGTAACCAAAAGAGTTGTTGAAAATCTTCATGTTGATTTCCTTGAAGAGAAACCTAATGTACAGGGAATAGGGTATAGGTGGATGTTTGACATTGATTATTTAACCGACTCTATTAACTATATTCATGTTTCCTTGGAGAATCAAGCTAACCCTACTGCAGGTTCCTCAAAAGATACTAACAGTACAGGTACCACAAATGAGGAAGAAGAATCATCTGAGCACATCATTATACCTACCACAGTTCAACTATCTGCAGGTGCTAATGGAATAAAGAAATCTTTCTCTCAAGATAAAGTGCCAAGTGTGGAAGAACAAGTTAAAGAGTCTTCTCCTCAAAATGCTGACACTCAAGATCTTGGAAAGGAAGCAGATCCCCACTTGGATACAGCACCTGAAATCACTACTACTAGTACAAACTCTGTTAATACTGGCGTTGAGTAAGAAAAGCTTGATTTCACCTCACAAGCTGATCTCCATGAACCTGTCATACCAGAACATGCTATTAGTGATATACCTAATGAAGGACTCTTTACTGAAGCTTCCTATGATGTAGAAGGCGTGATCACTGACTTCAACAACCTACCAACAGAAGTTTATGTAAGTCCTGTTCCCACACTAAGGATTCACAATTCATCCTAAGAGTCAAATCCTTGGCAATCCTAAGTCAGTTGTTCAAACAAGGAGACAAATACAGCAACAACTTGGATCTCATGCACTCATCAGCTTTATTAAAAAACAGCAAAGGAACAACCACAAAGATCAACAACACTGCCTTTTTGCATGCTTTCTCTCTCAAAAGGAACCTACCAAAGTCTCTGAGGCTTTGGATGATGAGAGTTGGGTTGAAGCTATGCAAGAAGAGCTGTTGCAGTTCAAAATTGCAATAGGCATGGGTTCTTGTAGATTTACCTCATGGAGCTAAAGTCATTGGCACAAAGTGGGTCTTCAGGAACAAAAGAGATGAAAGAGGTGTGGTTGTCAGAAATAAAGCTAGATTGGTGGCTCAAGGATACAGGAAAGAAAAAGGCATAGACTATGATGAAGTTTTTGCTCCTGTGGCTAGAATTGAAGCCATTAGATTATTCTTGGCCTATACATCCTACATGGGATTCACTGTGTATCAAATGGATGTCAAAAGTGCGTTTCTTTATGGCACAATCACAGAAGAAGTATATGTCTCTCAGCCTCCTGATTTTGTTAACCCTGACCATCCTAAGAAAGTATACAAGGTGATCAAAGCACTTTATCGACTACATCAAGCTCCTAGAGCTTGGTATGAAACACTCTCCTCATTCCTTGAAGAAAATGGATACAAGAGAGGGGTCATTGACAAAACCTTGTTTATTAAGAAGGACAAGAAAGACATTATACTTGTGCAGGTTTATGTGGATGACATCATTTTTGGTTCAAACAAAAGGGCTTGGTGGGAAGAATTTGAAGCATTGATGAAAGGAAAGTTTAAAATGAGCTCAATGGGAGAACTCACTTTCTTTCTTGGTTTGCAAGTCAAAGAACAGTCAGATGGACTATTTATATCACAAGAAAAGTATGTTACTGACATACTTAAAAAGTTTGACTTTGCAAATGTCAAAACTGCAGTCACACCTATGGAGAACAGAGTGCCTTTAACTAAGGATGAAGATGCTGCAGATGTAGATGTGCATCTCTACAGATCAATGATTGGCTCTCTTATGTATCTAACAGCCTCTAGGCCAGATATTATGTTTGCTGTATGTGCTTGTTCCAGGTTTCAGATCAATCCCAAGACTTCACATCTTCATGCTGTGAAAAGAATCTTTAAGTACCTCAAAGGCAAACCTAATTTGGGGCTTTGGTATCCCAAAGATTCATCTTTTAACCTGGAAGCTTATTCAGATAGTGATTATGTTGGAGCAAGTCTTGATAGGAAGTCCACAACTGGAGATTGTCAATTCCTAAGCAGAAGGTTGATTTCATGGCAGTGCAAGAAGCAGACCATTGTAGCCACTTCTACTACTGAAACTGAGTATGTGGCTGCTGCAAATTGTTGTGGTTAGGTATTATGGATTCAAAATCAAATGCTAGATTATGGTTTGAACTTCATGAATACTAAAATATTTGTTGATAATGAAAGCACCATATGCATTGTAAAAAATCCAGTATATCACTCCAAGACCAAACACATAGAAATCAGGCATCACTTTATTAGAGATTGTTTTGAAAAGAACCTAATTAAAGTGGAAAAGATTCACACTGATTTCAATGTAGCTGATTTGTTAACAAAATCATTTGATGGACCAAGGTTTAACTACTTGGTGGTCAATATTGGAATGATGAACCCATATCTACATTTAAGAGGAGGTTAAATGTAAAGTGTGTAATTGGTTGTAAGTTTAGTGGTAGTTAAATCTGGTTACTTAGAATTATTACGGGTAGCTTATTTGGTGTTAATTCTGGCTGTATATATATGCTTGTTTATTTGGTTTCTACTAATCATTTCAGGTTTCTCATGGACTCAAGCATTAGTACAAGTTGTTTTTCTAGCTTTGGGGTGTAAGTTTTGATAAAATAATTTATCGTTTGTTAAGTCTGGTGAGAAATTTTTTAAGTCTAGTTGATTATTTTTAAGTCTGGTAGTGTTAATCTGTAATTAATGCTTTACAGTTGTGACTGATCACCCGCATAATGACTTTTACTGTTTCAATCTACGTGTTGTCAAAGCAAATGAGTATATAAATGAATAAAATTGATTTACTTTTCATCTTTATTCATTATTTCCTCCTAACCAAGTAAAAAGTCTCTCAAAAAGTCAACCTTACTCTGTTTTCAATCAGTTCAAATCTCATCTCACCAGTACTTACATGGCTTTGCTTGCGTATAGTGTTCGACATAATCAAGTGGGTTATTTAAACAAGTTGTCAAAAAGTCAAGGCTTTGATCAAATTCTTACCTTTTTAAATCATTCTTATATAAGGTATGCTTTGATTAGTAATCTCACTGTTTATGATTCCTTGGTTAAACAGTTTTGGCACACTGCTAGTGTTGAAACTCTTCCAAATGGGAACCAACAACTAAGGGCAACTATTGACAATGTTGCTTATATTGTTACTGAAGCATCAATTCGAGAATGTCTTCATTTAAATGATGCTTTAGGGGATTTTAAGTTACTACATAAATTTCTTATTGAGGGTATGAAATATATTGGATATCCCATTGGTACAAAACTCAAATTCTAAAACGAAATCTTTCACCCCAATGGAGATTCCTAGTACACCATTTGCTTCAACGTTTAAGTTCTAAGAGTGGAGGATGGGATCAGTTTGATGCTAAAATTGCTTCTACCATGATATGTCTTTCTCTCGGAAGAACTTTTAATTTTTCTAAATTGATCTTTACTGGAATGGTGGCTAATGTGGATAATCAACATAAGTTTTTTATGTACCCTCGGTTTCTACAAATGGTTTTAAACATTGAGACAGTAAACAACACTATTTATTCTGTTAAATGTCTCAAAGTAATGGTTTTTGGGAATATGAAAAGTGGATTTACAGGGGATGAAAAGCCATTATCTGTGGCTATGTTGTTTGCCTCTTCTAACCCTTGTGCAGGTTCTTTAAGGCCATCTGATGCTCAGTTTGCTCTAGTGCATACTCTTGAACTCAGTTCCTCTGCATCACAACATTCCACTCATAACGAGACTCCTACCATGACTATGGATGCTATTTTGCAGTTGGTTCCTACACTTCTTGAGCGTATAAATGGATTGGAGCAACAGCTAACCGTGACAAATAAGAAGGTACAAAAGTTAGAGCATGCTTTAGAAGAACTTGGGGTTTCTTTACCTGATTCTGAAGATGCAGAATCTGAAAATTCATCCAAACAAGGGGGTATTGGTCACAAACAGCTGAAAGTGAATCCTTAGAAGAAACAGCTGTTCATTCTCCTGGACTAGAAGATGTAGAGTTGATCATTAACCTAAGTCAAAGTCAGAAGCAAAGAACAATGTTAAGTGAAAGATCTGTGGCCAAAGAGACTGCTCAACCTAGCATTGGTCAGAGGGAAGGAAAACAAATTGCTAAATCAATCTCTATGCCTAAGAAATCAAAGAAACAAGTCAGACAAGAGGCAGCAAGTTATATTGAGATTGATATACTTTTGCAACAAGATGCAAGTCAGGTACAACCCCTGAAAAAGTATAGAAGGGTTTAAAATTTATGAACCCTTGACTATGTTTGAATGAATTCTCAGGGTAAATGGATTTTTGAGAAAATAACACTTGGTGGAAGTGCCTTGCACTGACACAACAAATGGTTATCAGTCCACCATGTCTAACCCACATAAGGACTGACTAATCCAAGAGCAAACGGCTCTAGGTAAAGATATCTCAAATCCGTTTATGGCTGACAATTTGCCAAAAATTGTATGGTATTCAACTCACCATATCTGTTATAGTAAAGAGTTGACTAGCCCACAAGGTTATGGCTTGTGGTAAAGGCAGTGGAAAACCATAATTGGTAATCAACTCACCAAGATGATGACTATATTCCATCAAAGAGTTGGCTAGTCCAAAAGCAAACGGTTTTTGGTAAAGACAAATCAAATCCGTTGATAGCTGATGGTTTGCTAAAAATCATATGGTTATCAATGTATCATAGTATCATACTAAAACATTGGCTACTCCAGAAGTGATGTGTAACACCCCCAAATTTGGGATTCGCAGCGGAATTAAAGCTGGGTGTTACTTCATGGCACAACAGTTATAATAATAGAAAATGATCTCTAATCGAGCTGTTTTTAAAAGATTTAATTATTCAAATAAAAGAGTTTACAAAATGAGGTCCCAGTAGGTTTTACAGTTTGTCAAATAATTTATCAAATGATAATAAAATCTTTAGCCTTCTTTCTGTATCCGTGCCTCTTCATGCCATCCTTGTTTAATAAAAACCTGAGATAAACATGCTAAAAAGTCAACACAATGGTTGAGTGAATCCATAGCGTTTAAAGAAATAATCATTTGAACACAAGCTAAGAGATGATAAATCAAAGATGTCACAGTTCAGTATATTGCCGTAAGCCTCATGACACGCAAACCATAACAATAAGCATCATAGTAAAGAGTTATGATGGCATCATAGTAAAGAGTTATGATGTAGATTACTAACATAATTAAACGAAAGTAATAATGCCCTCCGGTAGGAGTTTATCGTTTTCCTATGTAAACGAGGGTCTTTATCAGAAATGCCAACAATGACAACTTAGGCAATATCAATCAGGATAGCATACAGAAAAATACTTGTGTTCGGTTTTGTAGCATGTATCTCCCCACAAGTTTGAAAAACGTATAAAAATAGTGGGACTATGAACTCACCTCAATGTCTGGATGGAAAACAAGTTTAAGTAAAGTTGATAAACGTCTCCGACACGTAACCTGAGTTGATATGTCAAGTTTTTCAGCATATATGAATATATATACATTTATTATTGATTCCGTTAAAGGTTTGTTAATGATTATACGTTTAATGAGTTAATGTAATGTTTCTTCAAAAGTTAATGATATCATTATCGTTTTTAGGGTTTATATATTAGTTAACCTAGTTCCCGAGTCATTTTAGTGTGAAAAATATATTCCCGAGATAATATGAAAATATTATACTTTTTACCCTTACAGTTTCAAAAATGTCACTTTATATCCACAATTATGGATTATTGACAAAATCAACCCTTGTATTAATAATTTTGTAGAAATTACATATTTGACCCAAGAAAACTTCATTTTTCATTTATTACAAAAATTACCCTATAGTGTTTCAAAGAAATTAATTAAAAGGCCATGTTTGATACGTGTTAATGAGGCAAAAACAAGCTAAGTTTTAGACGAGGCCTTACGAGGTTTTTACAATATTCTTGATCCTTTCAAATATTTGTCATGTGGTCTTTCTAATGGTTCAAACTAGAGGTCCTAATATAGTATGGTTAAGTCGCAAATAATTTTCAAAGTTGGGTACTTGAAACAATTTTTAAGGAAATAACTAAGTGTTTTTGCTTGGTTCAGGTGGCGACAAGCCAAAAGTATAGCTGAATAAAAACAAGGTGATTTGATGTTTTTCCTACTTTCTTGTCCCATCTTAATCTATGCTGGAAGGACTTTAAATTCCCTAAGTTTCAGGCTTTTAGGTGCACGTTTGCTAGGTGAAACAAGGGCATGCAATCGGCAACTCAGGACATGTATCGACTTATAACAGAAAATAGAAACATGTTGTTTCTCGATTTAAAAGCTTATGAATTGGGTTACTAAGTATTCTAAAATGTTATTCATCATATCTAGGTTATCTATAAAGAGTCCTAGGGTTTCCTTGTTTAGAAAATACATCGAAAAGTTTAAATAAGGGTGTTTGGTCTAGTGGCTCGCGACAAGGAAAAGACAAGAGAATAAAAACGTGACATGTGCATCTTATGGCCAGGTCTTGGGGGCAAATTGAAGTGTGCTAGGTGATGGTTAAAAGAGCTTATTGGCTGAGTCTAATACCTTTAACTTGTTGCTTAAATATAGGCTCTAAGTAGGGCGTTTGGGACTGTTTAGCATCAAATCAGAACAGGAAGAAAACAAAGTAATTCTTTATAAAAACTTGTGGTTGTTAGAACCTAAGTTTTTCCATATTTTAGTCAAGTCTCGGTTATTTCAACATTTGTAATAGGTTGCTAAGTTGATTAAATATGTAACAATTAAGGATGAGTCCAATACTCGTCCAACAGGCCTAAAGCCCAAACGATTAAGAGAAGGGATGGAGTAGGCGTGTTGCCCTAGCTCCCATCCTATAAATAGGACATCTATGTATCCCATTCTCTTGTTGGTTATTTCAATACACTAAAGAAACTCTTGCACTTTTATTCTTCATATTTGATCTAATCAACCAAACTCTATTTCTCATCTCATTTCTATCAAATCTATACTTGTGTTTACAATATGGTGACCTAACAAGTGGTATCAATCGCCAATAGAGGGTGAAATTTTTGTTTTTGTTCTTAACGACCCAAAAACCATCTTTTTATTCGATATTTTTGTAAAAAGCTTACTACTTTCTTGTTTGTTTCGTGTTTTTATCACATCTTTTACATCAAAACTTGTGTTACAAACTCAAACAACCAAAAAAGTATCAAATTTTTTACAAAAATTTGGATTCGTACAATTTGTACCATTTTTCGAGAACTTTCAAATTTTCAAAAAGTGGTTCAAGTTTGCAACTTTCATTAAGATTTCATCATTTTAAAGCTAGTTGTACAAGAATCTTGGAATAAAAACGTGTTTTTGGATTGCTTTTATCAAAAACAAAAATCTGCCAAAAAGTGTACTTTTTTCGAAATCCTTAAACCCTAACTTTCGAGATCTTTTGTGACTGCTCCTAAAGTGTTTTCGTTGGTTACTCAGTGCTTTTCTCTCTTGAATAAGAAAGAAAACACTTCGACTTGCTGGATATTTTCGATATTGTATAATCTCGAAAATTTGTGGAATTTTTTTCGAAAATTTTGAACTTTCGAGATCTTTTCTGGCTTATCGAAATCTTTTGATTTTCGAGATCCTTGGAAAACTTTCGAAATCCTTTCATAATTTTCGAGAACTTTAATAATTCCTGCTACAGTAAAATTTCTCAAAACTTTGTTAAAATTTTCTCGATAAATCAGTTTTTCGATAAATTTTGAACTTTTTTCGAAATCTTTTGCTTTTTTTCGAAATCTTTGGTACTTTGACTGTTTTTCGAGATATTCAACATTTTAAACTTTGGAAACATACTTGGGTTAGTTTTCGAGAATTGGCATA
>LBNU01029900.1:36546-60810 GCA_014162995.1 Artemisia annua
CGGTAATCGCATACAATGTTTGAGAAATAAGAGAGACATGTGTAAAATTTAAATCGCGTAAAACGTAAAAGGTGCAAGGTTTACGTAAAAATGGAAAAAGTGAAAAGTGACTTTTAAAATAGGATTGTAAGGAAGACATGATGGATAAAAAAAATGTATAATAGACATAGTCTCTTTGCGGTTGAATGAATTGAACGTACACGGATAACTTCCGATGAAGTTAATCAAAAAAAAATAGAATAGTTAAATAATAAAAATATTAAAATTAGTGACATGAAATTTTACGAAATGTCACACACATAAAGTGATTAGCCAAACATATATTAAATCACACCAACAATAATGAATAAAACATGAATTGAATTGAACATAATGTTTGATACAAATTACTTGATGTAGATCTAATAATGATGGTGATTGCACATGAATTATCCCTTGGAAAGCGGTTGGTTGCTGCTGGAAAATGCTCTGAGATGGTGCCCTAATCGCCCCTTTGAAAGGGAGGAAAAAGGATGATGAATAGTGGAGAACTCGGCCTCTATTTATGCGGTCTGGATCAACTACGGCGTAGTTTTTTAGTAGCTACGGCGTAGCACGTTTATAGCTACGGCGTAGCGTGTTCTGAGCTCAATTCTGGGACTTTTTCATGACTACGGCATAGTTTTTTTGCTAGCTACGGCGTAGCTACTTATATATGTGTTTTGGTCATCTTTGAAAAATCATATCTTTTAAACCGTAAGTCGTCACGTGACGTGCCACCCTGTGTTTCGAAGGTAATTGAGTCTAGTTTTATTAAAAATTAGTCTCTTGGCATCAATCTCTTTTTATCTTTAGTCCATGAAGTAAATATTACTTGCCACATTTAATCTCTGGACTTCAATACTTCGCGCCCAACTTAATAACTACGGTGTAACTTGATGAGGATCTAAACACACACCTTGTGTTAGATATATACATTGAGTAATGATAACAAGCACTCGGAATTTACTTTTTAAGCACTTAGAAGATTGTTTGTATAATGTATTGTGAGTGAGAACAGTTGTAAGTAATGAACACAAAGGTTTAAACAAACTTGCAGCTTCAATATTATTAATGATAATAATACAAGTGATCCTAGTTATCACTAGGATTACACCTTGAAGCTTTTAAAATTGATTCAATACTTAACCTTAACCTAGGACCTCCTTTTATAGGACAAGGAGTCCTTTACAAGATAAGTATAAGTCTGACTGAATAAGATATTTACAAGATCTTTTCTATACTTATCAAATACAAAACAGTTATCTAATTAGCAGTGGAAAGTATATGCACTAGCAGTGGTAATGGAGTTTCCACTGCTAGTGTATTCTGCAGCAGTGGTCTTCTTCCATGCTTGACAGTGGTAACTGTTAGTATTATTCCCAACAATCCTCCCCAAAACTTATGATTTCCATGTAAATCAATAAGTTTATTCAAATGATCAGCTTCTTTGATGAGAGGGGGGAATTCTTCCAAACACTTTATTTTCTCCTTAATGCAGCTAATTCCCTTCTACACTGGTTGTAGATTCTTTGAACCAGTCATTCACCACTTCAGTTCTTTCTTCACATCTGAGCTTGGTAATAAGCATAACATCCAAAATTCCAACTCTGAGAGGATATTCTCTTTTAGCTAACATAAAAACATCCACTCCTTCTTGTGTTGAAATATGGAGAATATTGCAGGAATCATAAAATTTTCAAATTGTTCCCAGATCATGAGCTTGAAACTTCCAAAATCTATCACTTGGATCAGGTACATACAACCTTCTGAAATGCACCCATAGCTCCTCTGCTTTAACACTCTCAGGCTCTTCATCCCTGAACTTTGCCTGTACCAAACTCCATAGAGTGTCTAAGTCAGCTCTGTCACAAGATCTAACAAGATCTTCGAAATCCCTGTACACCTCAGTATCACCACCAACTCTGACAATCTTCCAAGCTTCTCCAAATTCATCTTCATGGATCTCCCAATCTGCTATTAGATGTCTTGCTTGAAGTCGCTTCATGAAAAGAATCTCTATGTCAATCACCACCATGTCACCAAGTTGCTCTGAAGTTAACTTCTCAGCATGAGAAGTTTGTTCTTGATCAAACCTTGTTTTCTTAGTGGCTTCAGATTCAAGAGCTGTACTTCTTCTTTTGTCCTTAGGGAATCTTCTAGCCTCTTCTTCAGAATTCATAGGAACAAAGTATTTATCCATCTTATACATTCTATAGTAGATACCCTCAATTTATGAATGTGATTTCCCTCTGAGCTGTGACATTGATGACGTCAAATTTACCCATGATTTAAGTGTTAATTTCCCACTAAAATGCTCATCTTTTCTATTCATATGAAGAATATATACTTTTATTTCTTCCTATTTTGGTTTTAGGGTAAAGATGAAACATACGCGGAAATGGAAGGACTTTAGTGAAAATACACGAAGAATGTGGAATCTGCACCAACTACGGTGTAGAGGTCTTATCAACCTACGCCATAGCTGGGATTCACGAAGACTGCGGCATAGTGGATCCCGTATACCTACGCCGTAACAAAGACTACGGCGTAGCTCATTCCGTGACTACGGCGTAATGACATACTAAAGGTATCTATGGCGTAACAACTCTCCAACTATGGCGTAGACCCCAAGAATAAGCAGAACAGAACTCACGTGGCCAAAGAAGAAGCTACGGCATAGCTCCCCAATTAGCTACCCCGTAGAAGCATCCAAAGAAGAAACTACGCCTGTAGCACTTGATCAAGCTACGGCGTAGTCATTATTTACAAAGGCTACGGCGTAGCAACTCAATCAGCTACGCCGTAGCAATGTCGGGCCTATAAATACCAGCCCTAAAATCCGAGTTTATTCATTCACGTCTCACCACACAGAAGTTGGGAGAGACTCAAGGAGCAGGAGGAACGAAGTTCTAGCCACATAGAAGTCATTTCCAAGGGAGGAATCACACACCAATCATAAGTTTTATAATTCCCTTGTCTTGTATTAGATATATGTTTACATTTGTAATAACTCATTCTTGTTTTACTGCAAATATGACAACACCTCTTGGTGTTAGCCAAGTTATGAAATTGTTATGTTTATGATCTAGTTTTCTACACATCTATTGTCTATTGTTTGTATACTTTCATGGCGAGTCTTAGGACACTCTAGTTCCCGTAGTGTTGAGCGTTGGTTGTTCCTTAGAGGCTTGTGGAATTAACCATAGGAAGCTAGCCGATAGGGATGTGACTTGGTGATAGCACTATCACCATACATGTGCGAATTAACCCTAGGACCACCTACCAATGCGATACGCTTAAAGGAGTTAGAGAGGGTGTAAGATCTGATCATGCCGCATCTCGCTAGATTTGTCCATGTTAGTAGAGGTACTTAATGACTCTTACATCTTCGTAGGTTCACGCCGCCCGATGAACCCTCGGCTTTACAATAGTCGTGGATAGGACAAGGTGTAAGATAGATTTAGGTGATTTAACCCTCTGATCCTAAATGAATATAACCCCAGACGATATGATAGAATGCACTTATAGAAAACTAATCATAATAATAACAAGAGTATAATTAGGTTAAAATGAATATAACCCCCAGACGATATGGTAGGATGCACTTATAGAAAACTAATCATAATAATAAAAAGAGTAGTAATCAGGTTGACACTACTTCTCCTTATTGAATCTCTTTCATTCATTTACTTGCTTTGTCATTTACATTTCCTAGTTATTAATCAATCTCTTTATAAAACCCCCTTTATAAACGTGACAGTAAACTTAGATAAACTCCACACACTTAGCTCTTGGGACGACCTCGGCTTTACCAACTAGCTATACCTCACACGACCGGGTACACTGCCTGTTATTGCATTAGGTAGACCTTAGGTAAACGAGACACTTATAAATATTAAAACCTGGTCAGTAAAACCTTCAAAAAGTTTTTGGCGCCGCTGCCGGGGAGCTATTATGATTTTATTTAAGTTTTTAATTTTTGTTTTATTTTATTTTCTGTACTCACAATCTTTTGCAAGTTTCAGGTACCATGGCAGAAGTTGACATTGACAACCTCACGCTTGAAGAGTATTTGGCTCTTACACGAGAACAGCAAGAGCCTGGTTTGGTTAGGCCGGCTATTGAGGATGACGTTCAGTTCGAAATCAAGAACCTATTCATAAGGGAACTGCGTTAAAACCCATTTTCAGGAAACAAGACGGAAGATGCTCACGAACACATTGACAATGTTCTTTACATTGTTAGTTTGTTCAACATTCCGGGAGTATCTCATGATGCGATAATGCTCAGAGTATTCCCGATGACATTGACCGGAGCAGCCAAGAGATAGATTGATTGGTTACCAGTAGGGACGGTGAACACTTGGACTCTCCTGAAGAAACATTTCATCCAAAGATATTGCCCTCCTTCAAGGACGGCAAAATAGCTTGAAGATATTCACAACTTCAAGCAACATGGGGATGAAACATTGTACCAAGCTTGGGATAGGTACAATGACCTTTTGTACAAGTGCCCTACTCACGATCTCAACAAGCAACAAATGGTTAGCATTTTATATAAAGGGATCAATATCTCCACTCGCTAAATGTTAGATTCTTAGGGACCAATCCCTGGAATGACCCCAGCTCAAGCCTTAAAGGCTATTGAAAACATGGCAGACCACTCTCAAAAGTGGCACGAAGGTGGAAGTAGTAGAAGCATTGCTGGTAACTCAGATGGAATCACCCTCATCACCAACAAACTTGAAAGATTGGGGCATGACATGAAGAAGCTTAAGGAAATCACGCCATCCAAGTTGGATGCGAGGTTTGTGAAGGACCACATTTGTTTAAAGATTGTCTTTTAAATGAGGAGGGTAGAAGAACTGAATTTTGAAAATTGTTCTAAAACATGTAGGGCAACTAGAGAATGTGAAAGGCTTAATGAATTATGTGAGAGTCAAAGAACAGAGTTGTTTGCTGCTAATTATAATGTGTCAAATCTTAGAAGAGGCATATCTGTGTTAGAAAAACAACTAGAGCATTATAGGGAAAATGAATCTAAATTCAGTGATGATATGATTGTCATTAAAAGAGAATTAGATCATAAGATAGCAGTAAATGAGGCTTTAAAAGAAGAGGTTGAAAGACTTAAAAAGGTGAATGAAAATGTAAATTCATCTGTTGACACCTTGTTTTATCAATCTAAGTCTATTGAAAAGATTTGGGATGCTAAAATAACTAGTANACTTAAAAAGGTGAATGAAAATGTAAATTTATCTGTTGACACCTTGTTTTATCAATCTAAGTCTATTGAAAAGATTTGGGATTCTCAAATAACTAGTAAGGCTAAGTCTGGTTTAGGATACAACACTGTACCTCCACCACTTAGAGGTGTTCCAGCACCTCCAGGCATAGATTTAGCACATACAGGCATAGAAGATTTTCAAGAACCTATACTTGAATATGGCCCTCCCAAGTTTGTTAAAAGTGAGGTAGAGATTAAGCAGGACACTAATGTTTTTGAGAGTGCTAGTGATTCATCTGTTATAGATGAAAATGTTAAAAACAGTGTTGAGAAGCCCATCCCACAAATTGTTAATACTAATATAGAAGAAGCTAGGAAACAAGTAAACAAACCTAGACAAACTGTAAAGTATGCTGAGATGTATAGAAAAAGGTCATCAACTCCTAGGGGTAACCAGAGGAGTTGGAATCATGTTAAATCTCAACAACTAGGTAGTGATTTTGTGATGAACAACAAGGCATGTTATACTTGTGGTAGTTTTAATCATTTACATGCTAAGTGTGGTTCTAATGGTGGGAGAAGGGAATTTTATGGGAAGAATAGGATGACCACAAACAAGTTTCATAATAAAACTCACCCTAATTCACACACCAACATGATCCCAAGAGCAGTACTTTTGAAAAGTGGACCTCAAAGTTTTTCCACTGCTAAAACTGTTAACACTGCTTTTACTAAGTCATCTGTTTCAAGTGCAAAGCCAAAAACTACTTTTGTTAAATCTGCACAAACAGATAAAAGTTCTTTTTACAACAAAAAGGCTCAACCTAAACAACAGTGGGTGCCAAAATCTACACAAACAGTTTCCACTGCTACTTCAAAAATTTCCACTGTTAATGTTGTAAATAAGAAAAAGGGGAACATGGGAAATGCTGTGAAGGCCTCAGCACGTTGGGAATGGAAACCTAAAGGAATAAACACTACAACCAATCCCAATGGTGTATCAATGACCTTTGATAGATTTAACTATATTGATACACGAGGCAGATCCAAGTCAATCATGGCTTGGGTCTCCAAAAGAAACTAACTTCTTTCTTTCTATGTGCAGAAACATCCAAGGGCAAAAAGGTCAGATCAAGGAATTTCAGATAGTGGATGTTCAAGGCACATGACTGGCAACTTGTCCTATTTATCAAACTTTGAATCTTTTGATGGACAAAATGTCAGCTTTGGAGGAGGAGTTAATGGTAAAGTTACTGGTAAAGGTGTTATTAAAACTGGTAACTTGGATTTTGAACCTGTGTACTATGTGAAAGAGCTTAAGTATAATCTTTTTAGTGTGTCACAGATGTGTGACAAGAAAAACAATGTTCTTTTTACTGAAGAAATGTGCTATGTCCTTTCTAAGGATTTCAAGATGCCTGATGAGAGTCAGATTCTTCTTAAAATCCCTAGAAAAGGCAATTTATATAGCTTTGATATGAACAACATTGTTGCTAAAAATGATTATACTTGCTTGCTTGCAAAGGCCACAGTGGATGAATCCATGCTATGGCATAGAAGACTTGGTCATATTAATTTCAAAACCATTAATAAGATTGTTAAAGATGGTTTGGTAAGAGGCTTGCCTCAGAAAAGATTTGAAAATGATCAAACCTGTGTTGCTTGTCTTAAAGGGAAACAACACAGAGCTTCTTGCAGGTCTAAGTTGGTTAACTCTATTGCTCACCCACTTCAAATGTTACATATGGACTTGTTTGGTCCTACATCTGTGAGCAGCATTAATCTCAAGAAATATTGTCTTGTTGTGACTGATGACTTTAGTAGGTTCACATGGGTTTTCTTTCTTAAAACTAAGGATGAAACTACTAGCATTCTTAAGGTCTTTATCACAGAAGTGGAAAACCAAAATGATATGAAAGTTAAAGTCATTAGGTGTGACAATGGGACAGAGTTTAAGAATAGAGTTATGGATGATTTTTGCAGAGATAAGGGTATTAAGAGAGAGTTTAGTGTAGCTAGAACTCCTCAACAAAATGGTGTTGCTGAGAGGAGGAATAGAACACTAATAGAGGCTGCTAGAACCATGTTGGCAGATTCAAAATTGCCAATCACTTTTTGGGCTGAAGCAGTTAACACTGCTTGTTATGTACAAAACAGGGTTTTAGTAGTGAAAACAAAGAATAAGACACCTTATGAGTTATTTAGAGGGAGACCCCCTATTCTAGATTTCATGAGACCATTTGGATGTCATGTTACTATTCTCAATACCATTGATCATCTGGGTAAATTTGAAGAGAAGTCTGATGAAGGGTATCTTGTTGGGTATTCTATGGTTAGCAAAGCCTTTAGAGTATTCAACCTTAGAACCCAAAAGATAGAGGAAAATTTGCATGTTGAGTTCCTAGAAAACAAAGTGAACAAACAGGGATATGGTCCAGAGAAGCTATTTGATCTTGATACTCTAACCAATACTATGAATTATGTGCCTATCTCTACAGGTACATCTACTTATGATTTTGCAGGTTCAGAAGAGTTTGTTGATTATGATGAACCAAGCAAGGATCAAGAGGAGGATCAAGATGAATTCATACTACCTATGTGGGACTATACAGATGCAAATGATGTTGCAAAGACTGGAGCTGCTCAGGATCCTAGTAGTAATGATGTTGAAAATCCTGAAAGCAGTGGAAATTCAGATTCCACTGCTATGCCAAAAGATTCCACTGCAGCAACAGAGGTGGAAACTCCAACTCCAGTTAATGTGGAAGCTCAAGCCAATGATGTTGAAATCTCAAATATGCCAACAGAGATTACAATTCCTCAAACTCCCCATACCACAATTCATAAATCACATCCTCTTGAGAATGTGATTGGAGATGTTCAATCAGGAGTCAAGACAAGAAGGCAATCTCAGTTGCCTGATATTCATGGTTTCATCACTGAAATTTATGAATCCAAAGATCATGAGGAAAAGAATGAATGTCTCTTCATGTGTTTTCTGTCACAAATGGAACCAAAGAATGTATTCAAAGCTCTTGAAGATGAAAGTTGGGTGGAAGCAATGCAAGAAGAGTTGCTCCAATTTAAAATTCAAAAGGTTTGGGTGCTCTGTGATTTACCCTCTGGCAAGAAGGTAATAGGTACAAAATGGGTGTTCAGAAACAAGAAGGATGAAAGAGGTATTGTCATCAGGAACAAGGCAAGGCTTGTAGCTCAAGGATACACTCAGGAGGAGGGTATTGATTATGAAGAAGTATTTGCCCCAGTTGCAAGAATTGAAGCAATTAGGCTGTTTTTGGCCTATGCATCATTTAAGGGCTTTAAAGTCTATCAAATGGATGTAAAAAGTGCTTTTCTATATGGGCAAATTGATGAGGAGGTATATGTGTCACAACCTCCAGGTTTTGAAGATCCTGATTATCCAAACAAAGTGTACAGGGTAGTCAAGGCACTATATGGCTTGCATCAGGCTCCAAGAAAATGGTATGAAACCTTAACAACTTATCTCATTCGTCATGGGTTTCATAGAGGAAGAGTGGATCAAACTTTGTTCATCAAGAAAGACAAGAATGATATTCTGCTAGTACAAGTATATGTTGATGATATCATTTTTGGATCTACTAAGCCAGAGATGTGCAAAGAATTTGAGAAACTAATGAAGGAGGAGTTCAAGATGAGTTCCATGGGAGAACTCACTTTCTTTTTGGGACTTCAAGTACAACAAAGGCCAGATGGAATGTTTATCAATCAAGATAAATATGTGGCTGAGATACTAAGGAAGTTCAAGTTCACTGATGCAAAGTCAAGTAGCACCCCTGCAGACAAAACTACACATCTACTCTTGAAGGAAAACAGTGGTGCAGCTGTTGATGTGCACATGTATAGGTCTATGATTGGTTCTTTGATGTATCTCACATCATCTAGACCAGATATCATGTTTGCAGTATGTGCTTGTGCAAGGTTTCAGGTCACTCCCAAAGAGTCACACTTGACTGCTGTGAAGAAGATTTTCAAATATCTCAAAGCTTTTCCTAATCTAGGATTGTGGTATCCTAGAGAATCCCCTTTGGAATTGGTCACTTACTCAGATAGTGATTATGCTGGAGCAAGCTTGGATAGAAAGTCTACTACAGGTGGTTGCCAATTTCTTGGCAATAGATTGGTGTCATGGCAGTGCAAGAAGCAAACAATGGTGGCTAATTCATCAACTGAAGCAGAGTATGTAGCTGCTGCAAGCTGTTGTGCTCAAGTCTTATGGCTACAAAATCAACTTTTGGACTATGGGTACAATTTTATGAATACCATCATTTACATTGACAATAGTAGTACCATTTGCATAATTAAAAATCCAGTTCAACACACAAAGACCAAACATATTGAAATTAGACATCATTTTATAAGAGATTGTTATGAGAAAAGACTAATTCAGGTTATCAAGATACATACTGATGATAACTATGCTGATTTATTAACAAAAGGTCTTGATGTGGGGAGATTTCAGTACTTGGTTACAGGTATTGGAATGCTCAATCCATAACTATTTTTTATATGGTCTTTGGTGTTGAGGGGAGGTTTTGGTACTCAAATTGTTAATTGTATAAGTTTGTATATGTTATGCTTGTATTTTGTTTGTCCACTAACTTTTATGCAGAAAGCAAAGCAAACAGTGGAAACAAAAAGGCAAGCAGTGGTAAAATGTGCTCTCACAGTGGAAACAGAAAAAGAAATTTTATTTGATTCCATTACAGGGAAAGAGAGTACATCATAAGAACATCAAAACACAAAAGCTAATAACATCCTACACTTCTCCAGAAGCTATTCTTCAGGCTTCTTCCCCTTGCCCTTGTAGTTTTGCTTGCTCTTCAATGCACTCTTCCTTTTGTTCTCAAAAGTTGACTGCATTCTTGGACAAGCAAGCCCAAGAACTTGTGGTGGAGGCCTTGGTAGTCTAGCAGGCATCTCAGGAATGGAAATCTGCTTCATATTGGCCAGAGCTGCTCCCAAAGCTTTATTCAATGCTCTTGGCAACTCCTTTGCCAAGGAATAAGTCTCATCATCTGAATCATCAGATGAACTGGAGTAGAACTCCAAAGATGGTGCTCGAGCAGGTACTGATGGTGGTGCTGGTGTAGAAGAAGGTTGAGCAACAGGCTTAGCAGTTGTCTTCTTTGGTGGCTTTCTTGATGAAGAGGCTGAAGCACAAGGTGGAAAATAGCTTGACCACCCTGTTTCTTCAGAGGATGAATCAGAAGCTATGACAAATTCTTCTGAATCAGAAGAATCAGAGGAGATGTACACTATGTTTGGAAGTTTGCTCATTGTGATTTTTAGGTCTTTGAAAAGTCAATGTGTTTTAATAAAAGGAATGGTGATCCGAGCCCCTTTATATAGGAAAAAATCATCTAAAAGGTCTCATTAATTGAGATATTTACTTTCACCTATTTAGGTAGGTTGAAAAGTAAATAAAGATATTATTGAGTTGACTTTTAGAAGATATTTGTGAACAGGGGTTTTTGGTTAATAAGTAACTTTGGTTAGTACCAAGTTTAGATATATACTTTCTATATTTTTAAACTAACCATTGCAGGTTTTTAGAATGGGAGCTGATCATAAAAGGTGTATAACTGAGATACACTACAAATGGTTATTGATTCACCATGTCTAATCCACATAAGAATCAACTGGTCCAGAGCAAACGGTTACTGGTAAAGACTTAACAAATCCGTTTATGGTTGATAGTTTACCAAAAACTATATGGTCATCAACTCACCATATTCTTTATGATTAAGAGTTGCCTAGTCCATAGCAAACGGCTCATGGTAAAGACATATCAAATCCGTTGATAGCTGGTAGTTTGCTAAAAACTATAAAGAGAGCAGTCAAATTTTTATATCTTTATTTTTACCACTGCTCTTGAAAATTTTTGTGAAAAATTTCCACTGCTAGTTCACAGTTTCCACTGACAGCGTAATTTTTACCACTGTTGAACTAGCCGTTACAACTGTTGTGTCAGTAACAAAATATTTTACTAGCCGTTGAGATAACTAACTGCTTTCCATATTAATAGGGTAAATTTTATTTAAGATTATCTACTTACCTAATTCCAATTTATCATTCTAAGATAAATCTTTTCCATAGATAATCTTTCTTGCGCATTACTTCAAACTCTAGCAGTATATATATTTTTTTTCTCAATTGGCTAAGTTAATCATTCAATTCGATACTAACACAACTGTTTTTCTCAAAAGAACACCATGGTTTCAATCACCTTTGCAGATGAGCACAACCATGTGGCCAATTTGGAAAAGTCAAACGACAAGAGTGGTCCTCTTTTTCATCAGATTGTGTATTTTCTTAACACCACACATGTGAGGTATGCTTTACTTTTAAATCCCACAATCTATATCTCTCAAATCAAACAGTTTTGGAATTCTGTTCATTCCATAACAATTGAAAATAGAGATACACATGAATCTGTGGATGCTCTTAGAGCCACAGTGGATGGGGTAACTATTGATGTTACTGAGGCATCCTTGAGGAGAGTTCTCCAATTGGATGATCTCAATGGTATCATCACATTACCCATGCCAGAAATTTGGGAAAGTCTCTCTTCCATGGGGTACAATACCACTGACAAAAGGGCTACTTTCAAAAAGAGTGGTTTTTGTCCTCATTGGAGATTTTTAATTCATACTCTTTTACATTGCCTTAGCCCTAAGAAAACCTCTTATGAACAATTCAGTTCACCAATGGCTTACCCTTTGGTTTGTCTAGCAAAAGATAGAGTTTTTAATTGGTCCAGATATATTTTTATAAGTATGCAGGGCAATGTAAAGAGTTCAACAAAAATTTTGATGTACCCAAGGTTTGTGCAAGCAGTGCTAAATGAATTTCCACTGCAACCCCATAACAGAGTTTACAAAATCAGACACCTAAAGCCTAAAGTTTTTCAAAACATGGACAAGCCTGGTGATTGGATTTTTACACCTCTTTTTCCTCAAATGCTTGCCAAAATTTCACAAGAACATGGTGATGATACAATAAACCCAATTGAATCTGAAACCTCACCCATTCTTACTGTTTCAAATATTGAGTACACTCCACCAGTTTCTCAAACCTATTAGAGGAGGTCTAAACAGCCAACTCCTTTCATCTCAACACAGCATGTTCCTGATCCTTCTGGTATTGGAACAAGCAGTGGTGGCTTTAGCCTTTTGCCTAGTCCAACTAGGGAAGAGACTGAACCAATGCCCCATGACTCACCTCTCCCAACAGGTTACACAGTTGGAAGTGATGAGGGCAGTGAGCAACCATTGGAATTGAAGGAACTTTGTACCAAATTGGCAACACAGGTTGGATCCCTTAAGCAAGAATTGGCAGATGTAAAGGAGCAACATGCCATAGATGTTACTACACTCAAACAGGAGATTAAAACCTTAAAGGAAGAAATACAGGGGTTACAAAAGAATAAAAGAACTGCAAAGATGGTGTTATCTTCTTCATCCTCACCCAGTGAAGATTTCTTTGATGATTTGGGAAATTCTCCCAAACAGGGGAGGAAAACAGATGCTAAAACTCAGGGGAGGAGAATTGATTTTAAAGAAGATGAATTTGAAGAAGATTTTGGAGTTCAAGACTTGGCATTTGAGCCAATGATTGATGATACAGAGCCAGAAGTTTCACAACAACAGCAGCTTAATACAGAAGAGCAAGAGCAAGAGCAAGTCTTTTCCACTGCTGCAACAACAATTCCCACTGATGTGTGTATTTCCACTGCAGAGCAAACAGTTATCACTGTCAGTCAAACTGTTTCCACTGCTGAGGAAGAAATTGAAAAGAAAAGAAAAGAAAAAGGGAAAGATGTAATGCAGAGTGAAGATTTACCAACAAAGAAGGTAAAGAGAAGTGTTCAAGCTCAAATTGATCATGATGCTGAGGTTGCAAGAAAACTTGTAGAAGATGAAGTTGCAAGAAAGAAGATGTTAGATGAAATAGAGATTGCTGACTTAATGATGGCTCAGAAGATGGACAAGATGGAAACCACTGCTCCATTGGATGTAAATCCAATTTCCACTGTTCCACCTAAAATTCTGAGAGAGAAGACTCCAGAATTTGCTTATGTACCTACAGAAGAAGATATTGCTTTTCTAATTGCAAATAATCCAGTAATCAAGAAGAAAGCAATTGACCTAATAGCTGATAGAACCTTAACTGAAGATCAAAGAGATGCTCAGATGAAGGATTTTATCATGATGGAGAATAGACAAGCACTTCAATATGCAATTGATACAGTCAAGAAGGGGCAAAAGAAACCAAGACAAGCAACAAAAGCACAAATTCTATCTGTTATGAAATCTTATTGCTGTCATGTTGATGGATGGAAGATGAGTCAGTTCAAAGGAATGACCCCTGAACAGATTGAAGGAGCTTATTACAGAGTTAAAAGGCAAGATCTTGATTTTGTTCCTATGGGTTCAGAAGCTGAAGAAAGAAAATTTTCCAAAAGGAAAATTAAGCAAAGTGAACCTGAGACAGTTAAGAAGACAAGAATTGCTAAAACTACAAAAGTTCAATCTGAAGAATTCACAGAAGAACAGTTGACTGGTATGATATTGATTGAAGAAGAAGACTTCTATTCAGACCCACTGCAAGTCAGACATCCTATCATTGATTGGGAAGTTTACACTGCTAGTAACTTTGCTTCATGTTGGAAAATTACAAGGCTAGGAGGTGAAACTTCATCATTCATTCAGTTTGAAGAATTATCAAAGCATGTGACAGAGATGATCTTAATGCACTGTGCAAATTGGTTCAAGAAAGATTTGATGCTGGCAGTCTGAAAGATGTAAAAGAAATGCAGTTATGGGTTGATCTAAGAAGACTCTATGAACCAAATATGACTGACAACTTTTGGAAGTTTGAAGCTAGAGGTATGGAAACTACATGGACTTATTATGACTCATGTGAAGTTCATCATGTTTCTACAAAAGCTGGAGTGGATGCTTTTATGTTTGCTGAAAAAGAATATCCACTTAGAGCTGGAACTCTTACTTCAATGTTGTCAACACAAATAAGAGTTCATGAAGATACTGAGAAAGTAAGAGCATTGATTAAAAGGATTCAAGAACAGTGTTCAAGAGCTATTCAAGGATTAAGAAGAAAGTGAAGTGTTTGGATGAATTTCCCAAATCCTAAGACATTATGAAAATTGAAGAAACTTATTGATTTGCAGAGAAATCATAAGTTTAGGGGAGGATTGTTGGGAATAAAGCTAACAGTTACCACTGATAGGCTTGTGGAAGACACTGCTGAAGAATGCACTGGCAGTGGAAACTCATTACCACTGCTAGTATATATAGTTACCACTGCTTATTAGATAACTGATGTATTCGTGTATAGATAAGTATAGAATAGATCTTGTGTTTATTCTATTTAGATAGCTTAATACTTATCTTGTAAAGGACTCCTTGCTCTATAAAAGGAGATCCTAGGTCATTGTCTAAGGAACGAATTATTCTAGAGAGCTTCAAGGTGTAACCCTAGTGATAGCTAAGATCACTCGTATTATTATCATTAATAATATTGAAGCTTTGTGTTACATACTACTGTTCTCACTCACAATACATCACATAAACAATCTTCTAAGTGTTGCTAAGTAAATTCCGCGTGCTTAACAACATTACTCAAAGTATCTCTAACACAAGGTGTGTGTTTAGATCCATCAGTAGTCTACTTCATACTATCTCTAGTTGTTGTATGACCATTGTTGACACTTTTAATATGGTGTCACAATTTATCAGTTATTTGATACAAAAGATTTTAGTTTAAAATGGAAACGTATTGACCCTCCCTCTACGGTTCCACAATAAGAAAAACACGTTTGTTGGATAAGGGGATTTTTACTGGTGGCAAGTCAATTATCTTGGTCAATTACATGTACAATGAGGCGTTGCTAAGCCAATACTTAACTCAACTTGCTAACTACTAACTTTTTTTGTATTTTTTAAGACACTATATTGACTTCGGCATAAGTAAAAGACACGGATGGTAGCATGTATGTCTTTTTCACTTTTTTTTTTCTTTTTTTATCATTTTTTCTCATACACTCTTGCTCTACTATCCAAACTAATACATAAAAGGGATCTCGCATCCTCCTTACACTTGAACTTTTACTTACTTTACACACAACAAACTAATGACTTGAATTAAGAAAATCAAAAGACTTGGAGTACTTTAAACGTTAAAGTATATAAGGGGTGATGATTTCCCCTTTCACTCGATAACGACTAGTACATTTACCCATGAGTTCCAATCGTTCCAAAACTGTATTTACTAGATATGACCCGACTTAGCAACCATGTACCAATTAGACAATTGACAAAAGGGTTTAAACATATAATAAGAATGCACTAAAAATGAGTGCATACAAGGTAGGCTAAGGCGATTTGGGTGTACATTTTGGGGTGGATTGTAAACAATGTTTTTCATTAATATTTCGGAATCCACCGAAATATCATGAGAACGGTTAAAAAGATAGGCTCTGAGGGGTGTAGTAGGGGTATCGTGTACTAAAAATGAGTACATTGCAAAGGTGTGGAAAAATTACTTGACCAATGAAGCCAATGTAAATACAAAACAATTTTAAAACAAAGGGTTATCCTAATGCCTCTTATCATATAGTAAATCCTAACTACACGAATGTAGTCTCACTAGCGGTCCCGGGATGTATCACAAACGCAAGTTCTAGAATCTAAATACTACCAGCACACTCATAAGCATCAAAAGTGAATGCTTTTTCCTAATATTCTAAAGGCGAACCTCAGATTTTTTGTGCAGAAATTTTTGAGTGGTAGGGTTTTTGTCCTAGTAATATAATTCCTATCCATGAGACGCTCATTAAGACTAAATTTTCACACCTATATGTTGTAAAAAATTTTAAATTTGGTGCCAAAATTACCCTAACAAGTAATTCTCTTAGTTTTATTAAACATTTACTTTTAAACAAAACAAAAATCAAGTTGATTTATAGTTTCTAAGGTATCACATTTACCCTCCCTACACTTAAACTGAACATTGTCCCCAATGTTCCTACAAAGCATAAAAATGATAAAACTAGTACTCCCCTGATTTGCTCGGCAGGGACGATGTGAAAATATGGTTAAGTCTTCCTCCAAGAAAATAAATAACAATCTATGCTCCTCCAACTTCCTCTTTATTTTCTTGTCCAATATAACATGTAATTACTAAGAAAACGAAACAGAAAACCTCGAATAAAATCGGCGGTAAAATCTATATTAAAATTAAATCCTAGAAAATGCGCACATATATACCTTATTTTCTTTCTAGGATTTAGGAAGGATATAATGCTCTCAAAACAAATGTCTACAGATTCCTGGAAATTTAAAATCCTGATTTTTTTTCAAAAATATAAGATTTCCAGCAGAAAAACAAAATCTTGAAAATTGTGCAGATACAGTGCCTGACGTCGTCAGGTTGTGAAGCCTGATGCCGTCAGGACTGACCTTACAATATTTTTATATTTTTTTCTGGAAAATTTCTTGAAAAAATTGAGTATAGAAACTTGTAAAACCGCAGAACATTCATTGTGACCCGATACAAGCATTTGACTCTAAACAAATTGTTGGGGCATAATATCAAAGTACTTCTGGATGTCAAAGTACTGTTGGAAGATACAAGTCAAAGTACTGCTCGTTGATAAAAGTCAAAGTAGTGCAAGGGTTAAAGACTGACGACATTAAGGAATATTATGTAAATTCTAGAATATTCTAAGTTAGATTTAGTTTACTTGTAGTTCAAGTATTGTAAAACGACTAGGGTTTCCTTATGCCTATAAAAGGATCCCTAGGTTGGCATTAGACACATACGTTTTTAGATAAAAACTACAAGTTCGATATTAGAGTTGTTAGGGTTGTTTGTGAGTCTGTGTATAAAAGCAGATTCAAAGAGTTAATAGAATCGTTGAAGTTTACTATTCTTCTTAAGCTTTGTTAAAGTAGATTCCGCATACTTAATAAAGATATTCAGTGTTTCATTGTTAGTAATTTAGGATTTATCCAAGGTTACTAAGCCCTTAACAAGCTACATAGTTAGTTTGGTCAGAGTATATCGATCCAACAAGTGGTATCAGAGCTTGTGTGGAAACTCTGATTAAGAATAAACCCTAAACCAAACCGATTTCCTAAACAAACCCTACAAGATGTCGACACCTGAACCTGCACCAATCCCATCCATCACTACTGTTCGCATCCCTATAATCAGGAAGGGAGAGTATGATCTATGGAGCATGAAGATGAGACAGTACATTGCTATTACAGACCATGAACTATGGGATGTAATTGTCAATGATAATCAAGTTATTGAAGAACCTGTAGAAGTTCCTGGACAACCCAAACCACCTAAGCAACAACTATCCGTTACTATGAAAAGAAACCAAGACAAAGCTCTCAACATACTGTTGTCTGCTATTCCTGATGGTCACCAATTAAAGTTTCATGATGCTAAGGATGCAAAACAATTATGGGCTGCTATTAAAACAAGGTTTGGAGGTAATGATGCTTCCAAGAAGATGCATAAAAATTTACTGAAGCAACAGTTTGAAACTTTTACTGTTGGAGAGAGAGAAGGTCTTGATGCTGCTTATGACTGATTCCAAAATCTACTTAGTATGCTAGAGTTATATGGTGCTGAAGTAACTGTTGAAGATGCTAACTTAAAATTCTTAAGGAGTTTGTCATCTGTCTGGCATGTGCTTGCTACTATGATCAGAGGACAACCTTGTTTGGATACTATGGACTTTGATGATCTCTACAACAACTTAAAGGTCTATGAGCATGAGATGAATGGTCAAGCTAATTCCAAATCATACAGCATTGCTTTTGTGTCTTCGGAAAACAAGAGCAGTACTTCCACTAAAAGTACTGCTGATCCTGTTCAAAGTACTGTTGGTGACAAATAACATGTTTACACAACCATGTCCACTACCATTTCATCACCCTCAAACAACATCAATTGTGATGATGTTGTATGCTCATTCTTTGCTCAGCAAGCCACTTTACCTGTTACTTATGAAGAAGATCTGTTGCAAATTGAAGATGATGCTCTAGAAGAGATTGACATAAGATGGCAAGTTGCTATGATCACTGCTAGGATCAAGAAGTTCATGAAGAAAACAGGAAGAGGCATTAACTTCAAAGACAAACAGGGTATAGCATTTGATAAGTCTAAGATTGAATGCTTTAATTGTCAAAGGACTGGACACTTTGCAAGGGAATGCACGTTTGCTAAGTATCAAGCAAACAGGATGATTGAGAAACCCAAGGTTGAAATCAAGGAAGTTCCTGAACCAAAACCAAAAGCATTAGTGGCTCAAGAAAATCTTTCAGAAGTTGACTGGAGTGCTGAATTTGATGATGAACCAGTAACTATCTCTATGCTTGCAATGGAGGAATTTGATTGGAGCACGGCTTTTGATGAGGAACCAGGATATATTGCTTTGGATTCAAATGAAGATCTTGGAGGCTTTGATTGGAGCATGGAAAGAGAAGATGAACCTGTTTTGCTGGCTATGGTAGCTACTTCACCAAGTTCACCCACTGCTACTGAGGTATGCTCTAAGTGTAATAATGTTTATCAAAAGCTACATAATGACTATGTGTCTGAAAGAGATAAACATAATAAAGCAAGGTCTGAAGTGCTTGGTTATCAATTGACTTTAGAGTCAATGGAAGCCAAAATAATAACACATGAAAACAATGAAGTAGCTTGGGCAGAACAATATAAGCAATAGGATTATCAATTAAAACTAAGTGAATGGAAGTTAGGATGTAAGGTATCTGAATTAGAAAAGATGACTAAAGAAAGAGATGCTTTGTTAGATAAACTTGCTAGTTGGAAAGAAGCTGGTCTTACACATGCTAGTTTTTGTGAAAAACAAAGAAGAGCACATGTTAAAACAAGACTAGGTTATGGTGTTGAGTATAGTAGCTCAGAAGAGAACCCAACTAGTGATAAGGAACAAGGAAGTTCAGAGGAACTCTCAACTAGTGAATTTGAAACTTGCTCAGAAGAAAACACATCTAGTAGTGAGGAACCCATTAGCCCAACACCTCCTGAATTTAAGAAAGATGAGGGGTATCATGCAGTTCCTCATGCCACTGGAAGTTTTCAACCACCTAGGAAAGATGTTCTTGTTTTGGGGTAGACAATCTGGAGTTTAGGAATAAACTTAAGGGTCAATCTAATTCAAGTTCATCTGAAGAAAAAGTTGAGATTCCTAAGGATGATTCACATAAAAGGAATGCTAGGGATTCAAGGAATGCAAACAATTTTAAAAAATTTTCTAAGTTTCTCCAAAACTGTAACACCCCCAACTCGAATTGCAGCCTTACAGTCGGGGGGGTATTACGAACATAGAAACCAGGCACATTTATAGTAAACGACCACAACTCGGCGACGTTTGAAAATGTGACCAAACACTATCATTCCGATTTACAAACAGTTTAGAGTACAATACTCTTTAGTTCAAAGTTGCAGCGGAAAAAATAAATTAGAGTTTGCAGCGGAAAATAAACAAAGTATAGCAGCGGAGAAAAAGTATAAGACACAAAAGTTTGACGAATGACATGTAAAAATAGGGTCAGTAAAGTAGTTAAGCTGCCGTGACAGCATACCCTTCCAGCCAATGCCACTCCTCCTACGGGGGCCCATATATCACCATGCCAGCTAACATCATTACCTGAACTTAACTACATGCTTAAAAAGTCACACAAAGGTTGAGTTAAATCCATAGTTTAAATATAAAGTTGGCAGACAAACGGTTAATCATCAAGATATCGAGCAACATATGCTAATATCGGGTAATCAAGCATATAACAACCAATGTTATAGAGGCCTCCCTGTGCAATCCATTGTTTGTGATGCTAAGCTCATGACACGCAAACCGTTAACCCACATCATACATATCAATTATACCGCGGAATTTTCATTCATTATGAACAATGCCTCAAAGGTCGAGCACTTGCCTTTACTCGACAAATCGAATATAGTACCCACAATTTGCCATATACAGCAAAAGGAGTGGGAGGGTCACTTCTATAGCGCTATATCCCTAATTCGCGTTCACTCGCAAAGTGATTAATGGGTTTTCCATGATCTGACGGGTGCTTGCATAGGCAAGCAGAGCTACTTAGCAATAGTCAGGAAAGCGATACAATCAGAAAGCATACCATAAATACTTGTTGCTCACGAAATATTTAAAGCATGTATCTCACCCCATGGGTCGTTATAAACATTTAAAAGATAAAAGTGTGGCTATTGAATCACACTTAACACATCAGCAGGTAACGAGATCATAGTCAATCAACTCAATATGCCTCACGCCGCAATCCTCAGCACAACCTGAATAGCATATCAATATCATAATGCAGCAATAGGTACTCGACTCTTTAATAGTTACATGCATTGAATGAAGTTTTATAAAAGATGATGGCGTTTAAAGAAACATTTTTCCAAAAGCGTCTGTGTGGAAGACTATAGAAAAGATCAAGTCGGCGGAACCTAAAAAACACAATGAGAAAACAAGAAGACCTCGAAGAATACTCGTCAAAAGAAAGGCAGAACAGAAAAGAATAAAAGTACACGAGAAGAAAGACACATTCCTAGTAGTCTCGTATTACCCATTTCCCAAAATATAATAAGATTATATTTGTTAAATATAGTAGAAAATAATATATATTTTTTAGTAATTTTGGCATGACTTGCCCGTTTATAAAGCATTTCCGAGTCAAACGACCTTTTTAAATCATACAATAACGTTTGTAACATATAAATATAAAATCAATCAATATGATTAACTATATCTTTACGTTGTCCATCGTTGTTTAGGTGTATCGACCATTTTCGTATAGTTGGGTTCAAGGTACGTTAAGATCTTAAGGCCATAGATACCTACCGTCTCGTGTACCAAAGGGTCCATACAGTCCAAATAAACCATAGCCGCAAATCCAATACGTTCAATACAAGTCACAGTCATATATAAGTCATCAAAGCGGATACCAAGTCCGGTCATCCCAAATTAAGTTAACTCTTAACAACTTTTTAATTTTAATTTCATCAGTTATTATTCCGTTTTAACTCATTTACCGTTATAAAATAATTAATAATAAATACACAAGGTTATAATAGTAACAATAACCATCCGAGACTTAAACCGTATCCCGACAACAATAAAAACAACACTTTCACATCCCAATATCTCGCGTCACAACATACCAAATCTATCCTAAACGCGTCACTAACCTATCTATACCAGAAACCAAAACATACTTTCGCTACACCTTCGGCTACCAAACACATCCAAACCAACATACTATATACCCCAAGTGACTAATAACATCCACCACAACAAAATTGCCACCCACACCCACCACCATTGTTCTCGGTGGGTGGTCGTCACGGGCTGAGCGAACCCAACAACAAAGAGGCCAAAATATCTTGCAAACAAGCAAACATAACATTCTCACCCGTACCCAACTCGACCCAACAATAAATAATCAAAACCTCAGCCGAGATCAACCGAGTTGTACTGCGGTGAGTCAACCGGGTTGCGCGACAACAGGAGGAAGAACACGGCGTTCCACACGATTGCGTTTATATTAACAACCTTATTAAAACGGTTTCTTATAAATTTTTAATATCTCTCCACCGACGTTTCGATTAAAAACCAATTAGGGTTTCATCTTTTTAGGTTTTTGAAATGAAAACGTGATTAGAGGTTAAGGGACTCGAATACCAAGAAATCCCTCGCCGGAATCGTGGTTTTGGCCGGGATTTACTATGAAAAGTCGATCCTTGTTTATTAGATTTGGGGCGCGTCGGGTTGAATGGGACGAAAACGGGTAGTGGGGTGATCGGGGGTGTCCGATCTATAAAGTCAGCATACGGTCGGTGTTGCTACGGGTGCCGGAATAAACTTCGGTGGCCGGAATTTGTTGGCCGGGTGGCGCCGGCCGTGAAGGTTGTGGGCCGGATTTAGAGGAGAAAGAAGACGAGAAGGAGGGTGATTTGTGTGTGTTTATTGAGTGTGTAAAATGAGGAGAAGGGTAGGTGGTGGGCAATATATAGGGGAAGTGATAAGAGGTGGTTTTAGCTAATCTCCTTTCATAAACGGTTCGGGATCACAAAATGATTACAAACGGACTCGAAAAATTATAAACTTGCGCCATCCGTTTCCGAATAGTTTCTTCAATAATAAGCATAAACTTCATAGTTTTCCTCAACTCAAATCAATCAAATATTTGGCAAGTGAAATAAATTCGAGTTTTTTCATAGGTTTGTGCTGAGCTAGTCTACAAATAACATTCTCGTTCCTGCCATATATCTCACGCTTCTCACATCAATTTTAACCACTGCTTTAAAGTTTTTAAAAACTTTCAGGCTTAAAATAGAGTCTTGGCATAGGCTGTGGTTTATTAGGAAACAATACCAGGAGTGTTACATAACATAATCAATATTCTAGAATCCGTCGCGGATTTATCTGGTCACCAGTCCCGGTTTTGTTTAAAGAGTTTTGAGTACTTGCGTTTAAATCACCTCGCCGTTCCCATGTGTCACTCAGGTCCTTCTTGGGAATTTAAGAACTTTCACAAGAGGCATACGACCTTTTCAATCGCTTAATCTCGGCGATCGCATATTCTCAACGTTCTTCCACCAAATGTACATGCTCATCTATCTCATCTCATCAAGCGGAATCACCGGGTACTCATCACCAAACAATCTCTTCAGATTGGGATCGTGGGGGGGGGAAGGTTAGGATGACTCTACTAAGTCCAGGTCGGCAATTTCAACTTATATTGGCCACAGGGACAATCTTTCTACGCGAATTTAAAGGCACATACCTAGGTTCAGCTTTTCCTCCCTTACCGAACCTGATCACCACCTTTACAAGGTAGATACCTTCAACATACACGGTCTCCTACTTCACAATTAAAGTTTAACGCCTCACATCTGCGTAACTTTCTGACGGTCACGGGTACTTTTTCAATCGTTCCTTATCTGAGCAATCTTCTCGGTCGTCTCTCGGACCTAAGTCGAACGATAAGTTGTGTTCTCCGTACCTCATCACCAACAATAACGCGAACGACAACTTTCGACCATAAAGTGTTCGAACGGTGCGGCTTTAATATCGCATGATAACTATTGTTGTAGGAAACTCAACTAAAGGCAATGGATTATCCCATCCAATTCCCAAATCTATCACACATGCACGGCATATCCTCTAAAGTCTGGAATGGTTTCTCGCTGTTGACCACTCGGTTAGTGGATGGTAAGCTGATACTCATATTCATGTTGCTCCAACTACGACTTCTCGAAGTGACTGCCAAAACTTCGAAGTAAAACCTGCATTCCTATAGTCGGATCATGATAGTCACATGTACTCCATGTCGAGAGAGTAATCTCTTCAACGTAGAGTCTAGTCAAGCCTTTCCTCTATACATATAGTTCTCCGTTACAATCGGGCAAAATGGTGAGCAGACATTAGTCAAAACCGGAATCCTTATAAAAACCTCCCAAAATCGAACCAGAAACAACAGAAGCTTATACGGTACATCCAGTGACGAAACTGCCATCGATGAATCCTCATCCACAATTCCAATATGGCTGGCACGAATCTCAGGTTGCTCTCAGAAAGAACGCAGACGGTTTCTGATGTCCGGCCTTCACCTTGACAAGGGTAAGACCATTACGAACATAAATCAAAGCATACTATCAAGCTTTCTACATTAATATTGGCCACCAATGGACAAACTTCTTCACTTCCTGATACATACTTATCAGATCCAGCTTTGGGTGAATGGAAACACTTAGACTTATGGACTCATAAAATAAATCTCTTAGTCCTCCAACAAAGCACCATTCTTTCCTTTGTAACACAAACGTTCGCATCCGATCGTTTCTCACAACTTCTCTTTCTCAAAAATCATCCCACATCCTCTTTTT